>JANSTV010075183.1:0-10272 GCA_027564135.1 Lestremia cinerea | reverse complement strand
CGTCGTCTCGTGCATACACACAGACACGCGAGTGATACCATTCAGATGATGATAGCTCGGAATGTGCATGAAGAAAAAGGAAAGCAATATGGCTGACTTTTTTCTTTCCGATTCATTCATTCACATGAAAACTCAGCGAGGTTGCACTTTCTGTGGAAATGGTTCGGGAAATGGAAAATTTCAAAGCTTTTACTACGGAAAGCTCGATTAGAGCTCCAACCACTTTTCCAAAGTTTATGAGATGAGCTTTTAGGGGAAAACAACTGCCATCACCTGCTGTATTTTGTAAGTGGGTCTGCAAGAGGGGATAACTACTAGAGTAAAACGTTTTATCAGAATTTTCAGTGCAGTTTATTGAATTGGTTTTTGATTTGATTTTTTTAAATATCAATTTTGTGTAAAAATCGAGTGGCAAACACAGACATCAAGGTCGGTCGGTTCAGAGGACACGAGCGGTGATTCCACGTTGAGAGACGGACCAAGCTGGCTGTGGCCAGGTACCTTGAACTGGACGATCCAATGAATCACGTTGGACTTGAGCACGTCGGCTGATTTCACGGCGGCATTCCTCACGTCTCACATCACAATCGAGATCACGGTTTGATGAACGGTCGACAGCATCTCGGTTCAAACCTTCGCGGTTGAGGGCCCGTTCAATGGCGCGTTGCACCTCACGATCCAAGTCACGGTCCAAGTCACGATTTGAGTCACGGTTTGAGTCGCGGTTTGAGTCACGGTTTGATTCACGGTTTGAGTCACGATCCAAGCCACGGTCCAAGTCTCGGTTTAGGGCACGGTTGACCTCACGAGATAAATCTCTGTTCAAATCACGGTTCAACTGATTCAGCTGGTTCAACTGGTTAATTTGGTTGAGTTGATTCAGTTGATCCGCCAACAGTTGATTTTGCAATCGGTCACGGCTCCATTCGCTGTTGACTTCACGGTTCAAATCACGGTTGAGGTCTCGGTTCAAGTCACGGTTCAATTGAGTCGATGCCCGTTGCAGTTGATCGAGTCCGACGAGTGGCTGGGCATTTCGGATGATTCCCGAATTTTGGCTTTGTGCCAATGTGCTCAATGGCGTCTGAACCAACAGCTGAGCCCTGGACAAGGCCACAAACGCAAGCGAAATCACAAACTGAAAATGATAGTTTGGTAAATCTTTCCAGTCGAAACAGAAACGAAAAAAAACTTACGAATTTCATAATTTTACTGATTTCTTTCAGAAGACGAATTGAACAACTGATGATTTACTGACAGAATTCGAGAATATTTATATGAAATTTGAATCAATTGATGCCAATCGATTGCAGTCCAAGCAGGTGGGAGAACATCCAGCTGATTCGATAAGATCAAATTCACATCCGAATCGCTTCATCAACCAACGCAAGCGTAGAATTGCAAATCGTTTAGCGCCAATCGCCAGTAAGCAATCTCCACGTCAAATGACATTCATCGCCGAGTATCGTGTGTCAATCGACAACATGCACTGTCGATCGTATCCAAATCAAGGGCCAACTTGTTACCCCAGAAGTCTGCCGTGATTTACTTTGCATTCTCCGTATCGAATTGCAGATGATTTTTTTGCAGCAGCTGGCCGTCGCACATGACATTCGATATACTCACCCAGAAACAAGCCGTATCTGTTCTCGGTTTCATATTCATCCCACAGAATGTTTCATGAAACTATCGACAGACCGCACAAGTCATGGAAACTTATGGATTAATCTCTGCGAGCAGAGCAAGTTATGTTGTCTTGCCATGAAACGCGTTCTGCTGGAATTGACGAGCGATGAATCAGAACGAGCCAAAATCAAAAACAATGTTCCATTCGAATGTCTTTCCAAATCAGCTGAAAAGCATTCAATCTGTCTGGTCCAATGAACGTCAGTCCTCCCATTTTCTAATCGAACCGAGTCTGAAATTCAATTTGATTTTGAAACACAACGTTTTTCCGACACCTGTTATTTATTTTCTATTTGATTTTATTGTGGAAATATTGATGATAACTTATCTAATTCATTAATATCTAAGCAATCAATCATGCCTTCTCTTCTGCTTGGTTCCATTCCACTCGATCGATCTGATACATCTTCATGGCTTCTCTTAAAATTACACAATGGCAGCTATTTGTTCATTGTCGTGTAAAGACTAAAACGTTAATCATTCGGTGAAACTCTATTCATACGAGAGTAATGATATTGTTGACATAATTTCTGTCGGAAATTTTAGTGGAAAATCGCGTTCGGCAAATCAATTTTGATTAACAAAAACACACTCATCGCGCCATAAGCGGCCAAAAAACCAACCACCCATCGTGATCAATCGCGTTAACTCTCTATTTGCTAAATTTTCACATCATTTCCATTTGCCGCCATGGCATTCTGTGGTATTTACAGAACTGCATTAATAATTCTCGCTAAAAATTATCAATAAATAATTTGAAAGTGAATCGATGGCACAATGTGTCCAATGTGTTTGATTGGAGTCATTAGCAGTCGAAATGGATTCATTTGGCGAATGAGTGTGGGATTTGAAGTGTGAAAGTGATTGAAAAGCAGAGAAATATCTGGCGGAGCTGGGCGATGAGGTGAATGATCACGTGTCAGCTCTACAGGGCTTTAACTGAGCCGCATGAAGGTCACCACAGGAAGGTGGAGTCTGAAGCAGACTGGCATCAACCCAAATTGAAGCCCTGCAAGCTCATCCAGCGGTCTGTCGGTGCCAACTTGCAAATAATCAGCAATAATCGTCTGCACCAATGTCAAATGCTATTTTAATGACATTCACAGTATCGCTGAGGGGTGACTCTGGGCAAAAAAATACATGATAATTGATGGTATCCATTTCAGTGCATGGAATCCATTCGCTCAAATTGATTGTAATTAACGTGCATGTTTTGCATAACGAATGACTAATTGGTTGGGCCCAGACGGCTTGCATGTTGGCTTTCTCTCTTTTGTTTGGCGGCAAATTCGCAGCGACGCGCGTTTTCGATTCGACAAAAAATTTTTAATTCAGTTTTTGACACCTTTTTTTTGCCAAATTCGAGGCGAAAATCAATTAATAATTGTCTTTTGCGCGTTTATATGAAATCAATTGGATGCTTTTTTGGCAGCTCCAATATGTTGCTTTCACACCGTGCGAACAACTCTGAAAATGCACGAAATGAACGAAATGAACGAAATGCGAATAAATCGACCGGGAATCGAAGACAAATTGGAAATCATCGAATTCATTCATCATTTCTGTGGAATCGTTGCGTATTCATGACATATTTCGATTAATTTGCGTGTCAAAAACATTTTTCATTTTTGCGTTAAATAAATTCATGGAATAAATTTGCAAATTAAAGTTTTTCGGGTTCTTGTTTATTTACAATAAAAACATTCATACAATTCAATTCATGTATCGATAATATCACCCTGTCGAATTTTCCAGAAATTTAATTTAATTTTTCTTTTAACTTTTTCCTGTGTTATGCTTTCCATAATTCGTATTTTTGAGATATTATCGATTGTTAAACTTATGAGTAACAACAAGGTTTAGATTTATGCGTCCGTCCGGATTTTCTTTTATTTAATTCTCTTAATTGACGAATGGAGGACATCCGAAATGGAGGGATTTTTCCCGCATTTGTTTCAATGGACGCTTGGGTGGGAAAGCAGAGCGAAATCCTCCAAATTGTGGTGGTTCTGACTGAGGAATGCCCGGGCTTGGCCCTCGCCACGCTCTCGGATCTCCCCTGAGAGATCTCTCAGAGAGTTCAAGACGAGTCCCTCAACTGGGAATTGGCCTCCATCCGAGTTCACAACATTTCAATAGTAATTCATTCTATATGTTAGGAATTTCATGATGATAAACTACATTCAATAGACATTTTCTAATAATTATACATAATTCATTCATTCTGATATCAAATAGACTTGATTTTGCTTATGCAAATTTATTCTTGAGAAATTTTCAATAAAAATCTTCAATATGCGTTATATTTATGCTTGGTCACAGCATCATGGAATCCACTTCATACTAAACACTTGCACAAGGACGCCTTCCGATAAAAGTCTCAGTTCTTCGCAGAGAATCACCTTCGCAGGCGATCGGATCTTGCGATAGAGGGGAAATTCGTAGCTTCTTCTGTCAGCAGGTTATCTTAAAGTCGGCGTTATTACGCTTCAAATTCGCTTTTACTATCTAAACATTCGTCGTTAATTAAGCAATATTGATGAGCTCGTTTCGAATGGAGCGCCAACGTTGCATAAAGTTTTTCAAAGTTTCACGCTGCCAGAACTGATGCTGTTCTCGCCCATGGTTTTTCATTTTATTTTGTATTTATTGGAAAATGTTTTCTAAAAGAAAAATGCCATTGTATCGTTTTTTTTCGAATATTTTTGGAAAAAATTTCATAAAACACATTTTGTTGCAAAAATTTCGACAAAAAATTCTACAAAAATTCCATACAGTTTGTGTAATGTGGACACCGAGAATGTTTCGACTTTGAAGTGACACGTCAGACGTGTATGCATCGAACGTTGCTGATGGAGAAGAATGCATGCCGATGTAATGTCAGACTCGGTCATGTCTCGGTCGAGTCAATAAACACTCGAATGAGTTTTATTTACAAATTTGCTCGGAATAATAAAGTGATGCATTGGAATGCTTGTTGAGAAATTGAAAAGAAAATGCTCGATTTTTCTTGGGTTTTTTATTGGGAATAAAATAATAATAAGGAAAAACCAGTGAATGAATTGCAACTAAATGATTTGCTGAAGCCGGACCTTACATCGGCATCGCGTTGAAGTGGCGTGAAGCCACAAATGGGTTTTGAATGAAGCATGAAACGATCGAGAGGATGGCAATGATGGTTTGCCCGCCATGGAATGAAGCGGAGCTGGGGAGACCTAGTGGCTCCTTTGGATGAGTCTTGAATTCTTCCGGTCCAGTCCAGTCACTCAATCCAGCCGGGTTTCGGGCAGCCACTCGAACCATGTACGTGGTGTTCGATGCTAAATTGCTGATCAGATAAGTGATGCCTGTGTCGGAGACACTCAGATTAGACGCATCACTGGCAGAGAGCTCCTCAGACTCACCATCGCCGAATTTCACATTAACGATCCTGGCCTTGTCCCATTTGCCGCCATTCGCCCGAAGCTCGTCCACCGAGGTGATTTCAAACCGATAGCCATTAACGTCCATGCGATCGGGAATGTTTGATTTCCTTGTGGCATTCACGTCAATGTCGAAAGTGTCGGAATTCACTCCGCGCAATTGAAGGTGGGTTGGTTTTTCAGGCTTCGTTCCCTCAATGAGGGTGACATTCTGCTCGATGCCTCCTAGTAGGTTGTTCGCCTTGCAAATATAGCTTCCGAATGCTTGGGAATCATTCACGATGACCTGAAAAGGGAAAGATACACGGTTGAAGCTAGAATTCAAGATGTTTCGACGATTCCATCCTCACCTGAAGATACGAGACATGGTCCTCACTGTGAATCAAATGGACTTTTGGACTGAGCTTCTTGCCATGTCGATACCAATTGAAATTCGCTGGTGGTTCAGCTTCTGCGTGACAAGTGATGTTGACCAAGCCCTTGATGTACCCATATTGGAAGTCGAAGCGAGTCTTGCCCACCGGAATGATGGGTTTATCTGCGGGGATAAACAAAGCTTGCGTTAATCCCGTTCAGCTACGCTCAGCGAACAGCCTTCCAAAAGCCAAATCGAAATTTTATCGTCGACCATAATATTTAATGAATGCCCTTCCCATTTTATTTTTTCATCCGATAAAATGTAATCTATGCTCGGTCCATTCGAGTCAAAGCCATAAACGGGAATCGAAACAAAGTTCGACCGGAAAGACGGTCGACGGCGGATAATTCAATTTTGAAGTGGAATTTTATTGGGTGTCGAATGGCTGGGCTTAGAATTGCGATAATGCCGCTGGCCAAAAAGAAGAAAGCGGTTACTTACGTTGGATGTTCAATCGAATGGTCTGCTCCTTGACGTTGCTGATGGTAGTTGACACTTGGAACGCTTTGCACGTGTATTCGCCTCGATCGCTTTTGGTGACCGACTTGACAACGAGTCCATCCGCAATTTTGGCGTATTTTTGTGACGGAACTGCGAAAAATCGAAAATGAGCGTTTTGGGTGGGGGACAGCCGCCCATCGAAGCGGATACTCACGATTCAATAACTGTCCATTGTAGTACCAGGAAACAGTGGGCTCGGGGTCGCCTTTCACCATGCACTTGATGACTGCCTGCACCCCCTCCTGTGCATTCTGAATGACTGGCGTGTCCATAAACGATATTGGCTCTGTGAATTACAACCAACACCATTACTCTTCGGCACCAAATCATGTGTGTTGATGGACAATCGGTTTAATTTCCAAACAAAATCCACGAGAATCGTGCAATCCAATCAAATTTTTTTGGCTTGCTGCTCGACGCGGCAAAAAAAAATGCAGCAGCTTTCGATGAATGCGAGACAAAACAACAACAAAATAAACTGCCGTTAAATGAAAATTGAGCAACACTTGTGACTGGCAGTCACCACAATCAACCGTTTATTTGTCTATTTATTTCGCATCGCATGTCGCCGTTTTTATGCGCTCTTCGCAATTTGATTCGATGACGGCATTTGTTTGTCGGGCGAATTTGCACCGTTGCATTTACAATATTGCTGCTGTCGTTTCGGTGGCTCGTATCGATTGTTTGTTCATTGACAAGTGAAATGTGCTTTAATTGAAAGTTCTTTATTGAGTTTCAGGCTTGGGCGAGAGCAGGTGAGCCGCGAATGAGAAGACTCGCAATTTTTCGGTTGTTTGCAAATCCATCCAACGTGATGGAACGCAACGCACTCAAGCATTCTGCGGAAATTGGAAGCAAACCAAGCAGCGCTTTCAATGAATCAATCGTCGATTCGCAAGAACGTCTATTTGCTTCGATTCGATGCAATTTTAAGGAAAATTTCTCATTTGCCGGCGAGAACGAGCGAATGAAACTCAAACGGTTGTCTTCAACGAGCGCCACCATGAAAATTTGTGCCGAACTCTGAAATGGAAAATGTATCAACAGAATTGAACTTACGATTGACAATCATATTGAATGACACTTTGGCATTTCCATTCTCAGCCTGGCACGACCAATCACCAGTATCGGTGAGCGCAATCGATTCAAAAACCAACGCCAAAGTTCCATCTCGCTCTTCGACGTGAACACGTCCTCGATGATCCTCAATGACAGTCTCCTTTGGGTTGAACCAACGCAATCGGGTCTCTTTCGCCTTGCAAAACACAATGTATGAATCATTCACGAAATGTACGACTTGACTCGTTGATGGGCTTAGCGTTAATTGAACGTGATGATTTGCAGATGTTTGGGCTGAAATGAAAGAAACAGAAATCGAATGTAAAACGGCATTTAAATCATCATGACGTAGGTGCTGGTCCTTTCCAAAACCCTCTCCCTGCTATTCAACAATATAAGCCTTCGATTTTAAATGCACGACCACGCATCGCATGAAAGACGATGATATTCGCTTGTTGGCTTTTGGAAAATTAAACAAAGTCAAAAGCAGAATTCATCGACCGTTTTGCTACATTCGACTGTTGAATGGGCGAATTCGTATTCGAGTGGAATGTTAATTTATTTGATTCAGAAACAAGTCACTCGGGAGGTGGTGAGACGGGGGTGATTACGTTTTATTCATGACTCTGCCAGCATTGGCCATTATGACGAGCGAACCTCGGGGAGCTTCGTTTTTTCCCGACGAATGAAACCATCGGCTGCATACGACAATCATTCAGCACAAAAGCTAATGAAGATTCCCCAACAAAAACATGCACTCAATGATAATTAATGGCTTTCGAATATTTTGGCAAAGCACCAATCGCATTTTATGAATGGATGAAAACCCGGCAGCAGCGTGTTCTTGACATTCGAATCATAATTTGATCAGCGGCGAAGTAAAATGAAAAATGCGATTCATTTTTCGATACAAAGTCGAAGGGAGACAATGTGGCGTCGAGGATGGCAACGACGACCATGCAAAAGAGCGCATAAACGACGAAGGAACACACATCCAGACAATGAATGGAGTTTCTTCTCCCGCGGATTGATTTTGAAATTAGATTTTATTGTATTTCAACAAGCTACTGCGGAATTTCGTTGAAAATCCTGAAAAACAGCTTTAAAAAATTCGTTGTCGTCGCCGCCAAAGTCGTAATTGTAGAAACGGACACTATTGCAAGGCAATCAACGGTCGGCAGCACAGAGCCATAGCATCTCTGCCCGGTCTGCATCGCAATGAAAATTTAATGTAATCTAGTTGCAAATCGAGAGAAGAGAGAAAAAAATGTAGGTAAAATTACGATGCTCGTAAAAATGCGGTTTAGTTCCTTGCAATTCGGTCGTTGGCGCTGGGTGATAATGAACAACAATGCGCTTATTGTTCTGCATGCAATAACCTTTGATGAGGGCGATGCACGTGCAGGTCCTCGACCGAGCCCAAGACAAAAAAGCCAGCTCACTCTTTGACGGTGGTCGAGTTAATAATTCAAGTTGGAAGCACCGCTTCTGAACGAGATTCGCCGGCAAGCACCATGCACACCTTTTTGTCCTCACGTCAACACGCTAACTCGCCGCCGTTTGACGCGCAAACCAGCAAAGTTAATTAAAATTCCTCTCATCGCGATAATCAGCCAGCACTCTTTCGAGCCGTGAAATCTCGTTCGATCAATGTCCGTTCAAGATTTAAATTACGTTCACAAAGGAGACTGTCACCATTTCAGCACTCCATTTTTCTGCATTTAACTCGACAAAATGCGAGACATTTGAAGATTTGAACGAAACACGGAATGGGTCTGCATAGAAGCGACAACAGCAACAACCCAACGATGGATTTATGGTGCTCATTCCAATTGTCACAGCTCAGCGCGTTATCTTATCAAAAGCGAATCGTTTTGTGCGGCACCTTCGCGCGGTGGAAGGAGCGCAATGAGAATGTTTTCATTTTTCCGCATTTTGTTTTGCCCGTTTCGGTGTTGGTCGCATCAAGAAGATGGATTCGGTCGGAAATGTGACATGAATTGCCAGAGGTTTGGCGCTGAAATGCGGTCGATGACGTTGAGCCATTCCACTTTGTTTACGTTGAATTCACAGCGCGACTGAAGCGTGAGTGAGGCCACTGTAGTCAGGCGAGTCTATCGTCGAAGTCGATGTTTCACCATTCCGATGAAAGCCAGCACTATCCACTAAAAGTGTCACAATCGATAGTCGAACTGAACGAGTGTTTCCGCCATACACATGTGCACTACCATCTCACGGCGCTCCTGCAGAATCCTTCCATCCCATCGTTCAAGCCGACAAACAGACGTAAACTACATTTCACCCGTTGGTTGAAAAGAATGTTTGCTTAAACAATATTAAAATGAAACTTCTGCATGGAATTCTTGTCTTTCCACTCTTGTGGGAAAATACGAGCGATTTTTTCGCATTTGCGATATAGCTTGCGTCAAAGTGGAATAAACTCATTCGAAAATGGCGAAAATGGAGCAAAACTCTCATGCAGATATCTCTCGATGCTATTGTTGGTTGAAAATGTGAAAAATTTATAGCAACATTTTGCAATTCAACCTAAAATGCCAACGTCACAAAATTGTTATTTGTTCACGAAGGAGAAGAGAAAAATTTATAAATATTATTTTTCGCGAGCAAACCATTCATATGTTTACTGTTCAATTTATGCGCTGGAAAAGTTCGAACACTGTGGAATTTATTCGACATCGAGTCTCATTCCACGTGGCTACACCCAAATCATAAATACGCCGCGTCTGAAGGGATTGCTCGATGATGTCCATACAAATCATTCGCAGCAGATTGAAACTAATCGAAAAATGGGACTGTTCGGTTGGGTTGTGGCCATGAGTGCCTCGAGGCTCCCACATCAAAACCCTCCGGGTCGAGAAAAGCTAAGGTTGAACACCTCCGCAGCGCACCCTACGAAACGAGCAACAGATAAAGCGAGGCGATTCTGGCCATAATTAACTTAATGAGCGGACGCCCCCTCACATTTGCCAGCGCTTAACGAATTGCAAATTTATTTTATTTCATCCATTGTTTTGCTTCAAAATCTGCTTTCGTCGGTTAATTACCGCTCGAAAATAATCAATTTGTAAAGCTTTCTTCCATTTCCGTCCGTTTCACATCCGCTGCGCAACGAGCTGCCGCTGCCACCGCTTCTCAGTCCGTCCAGTAGCTGGCATGCATTTTGGC
>JANSTV010075160.1:0-22217 GCA_027564135.1 Lestremia cinerea | reverse complement strand
CAGCGCTAATTACAATGCAATTGCAATTCAAAATTAAAATTATAATAATTCATAATTGCCATTTTGATTGCGTCGAAATTGAATGAATACCAAACAACGTTACAACTTGAAGATGCTGCCGGATGATAAATTGCACGAACAATCCAACTGTTTGACGATTGCATGCAATTTAAACGGTCATTCCATAATATTTGGTCTGATATAAATAGCAACATCAGCGGGCTGTTTGGTTAGTTATCGGCGAATTTTCGGTGATCAAACAATTGAAGTATAAAGAATTGAACGCTCAAAATGGTTTCAAGCAAGTTGAATGTGTTTGTGATGGGTGTCGGGTGCTTGTTGTTGATTGGACTGGTTGCGGCCGCTCCTCAAGTGAGTTTCGATGAGAATCCACTCTAACTTCGTCACTCATTCAATTCGTCTTTTTTTACAAACAGGCCGAGGCTGATTTGGCTGCTCGTGTAAGACGTAGCCCTCAAATGCCACCAATTCCACCAATGCCAGAGGGTATTCCCGGACTTCCGGGAGCGGTGAGTTGAATTCAAGCGATGCCTCCGCAACTCTCTGAACTCAATCGAGCTCGTCTCTCTTACAGGTTAGCACCGGTATGGGTAGCATTCCTGGTATTTCATCATTCGCTCAGAGCATCCCAGTGCGAGTGGTCCGTGAGGCTGATCCTCGTGGCACTGGTGGTCTCCCAACCAAGACCGGTTGAATTTGAATGGAACTTTCACCAACGGCTTATTCATTGAATGCGACCGCTTGTATTTTCTTTGAAACATTTTACATTTGTTGTTATTTTCTGATAAAGTTTTTCAATAAAATTGAAATGCTGTAATATCGGCTGTTTGAGTTTGGGATGAAAGATGGCGCCCACGAATTTTTTTTCTGGTGGAGACGCCAAGTTTTTTCTGGAGAAAATTGACTGGAAATCATTTGTTATTTGATGCTTTTCACCCAGAATTTTCTTTGCGAAAGAATTGAATTTATCATAAATTGAATGTCGTCGAATTTTCCATTTCCTCCAAACTTAAATATAATGACCGGTTTACTTGATTTGCTTGTTCAAAAAAATCAACGTGTAAACTCGCGTCGATAAAGCAGATGGAACCAACGAGCGCGTGCTGTCAACCAAATAAATGCACGCAATAAACCATCGAACGTTGCCATTTTGTATTTTCAGCTTGGCTTTGATGCGTTCAAGATCGACAAATTCTGTCAAACAGTGGAAATTGGTTTGGGAGAACGTAAAGTTAAGTGTTGATTCACCTCAAAGCGAAATAGAGCGCACTTTTTGGCATATCGTTGTTTACAAATATTCCATTTTGAACGGACTCGGTGCATTGCCGTTCAGTAAAAATGAGTGAAATAATTTACGATTTGAAAGTTTTTGATCCAAAAAATGTGTGTCGCTTCTGTCTATCGAAATCACAATTGGGAAATATGTATTCGAGTTCGATTGTTGACGGAGACATCGTTGCCATACCCGAAATGATTCTTGATTGTCTGGAAATCACGGTGAGTGTTGTGAATGTGACCCGAAACGAAGGCGGGAAATTAATTTGTGACCTTCTTCCAGGTGGACCAAGAGGACAGTTTGCCCCACCAAGTCTGTTCGAAATGCATGGAGCAAATAACAAACTTTCACTTATTCAAAAAGATATCGAAGCGTAATGAAAAATTGCTTCTAGCAATTGTACTAAAGGATCACCCAGAACCGGTGAAAAACGAGCTTGAAGTCGTTGAGGAAGAACCGGTCATCGAGCAGATGATGTGCTCGGTGTGTAAAGTCCTCTTTGAGGATGAGGAATCCGCTTACAAGCACATCCAAGAGGAGCATGAAGGCGACATAGAAAACGTTCCAGAGGAGAACGTTGTGATAGCCAAGGATGATATAGATCAGCAATCCATCATTGAATACACCTACGAGGAAGCCAACGGCGAAGTGGTCGTTAGTCAGAAGAAAAGCATAACAATTGTGAATCATATCGACGAAGGACCATCCAACAAGAAACGCCGCACTGGCTCCAGAAATCAAGTCGAAATGAGTCCCAAGAAGCCAAAAGTGTCTCCGAGACCCGCGAGAAAGGTGGCCACTACCATCAATTTAACCCAAACCGACGAGGTTATATTCGACGATGACGAAACAGTCATCTTAAATCCAGAAGACTTGGATTCAAATGCCTACGAATGCTTCCTCTGCGGTTTGACTTTCGTCGATAAGGCGGAATACATCGATCATTGCAAGGAACATGATTTCTATTGCGATATTTGCTGTAAGGTTTTCGAAACCGAATCAGAACTGATCGTCCATCGTGCTGATCACGAGCAAGCCGATGATCTATTTTGTATTCCGTGCAATAAACGATTGAAGAGTGCCCAGCAGGCTGAACAACACGCCAAAATGCATGACTCGATGAGTCTTATCATTCAATACATCGACTTCTACCCGTGCAATGAGTGCAAGATCATTTTCATTGCGGAGACAAAACTCAACGATCACATGATGCAGGAGCATTCAAAAGCGATTGGTGAGGGATTGGCCGTCACGGAAAAGCCAACGGTTCTCAAGAAGGTTGACGACTCTTGCACCGACTACCAGTTTCTTGACGAGGAAAAAGAAGGTGCCTACAAGGATGGTGAATACGCGTGCGGCGACTGCGATGCGGTCTACTCTTCCGCCGAATTGCTGAAATACCATGTCATTCTGCACGCTGAGAAATTCCCATGTCCGATTTTCGGCTGTGGCTGTCAATACGATCAGATTTCACGGTTGAGCATCCACGTCCTGAACAAGCACATCAACATCAAGAACTTGCGGTGCCTGCACTGCAACGATCGCTTCAATTCGTACGATGACTTGCAGAAGCATCTGAAGGCTGATTGTCGCGAGAAGAAATTCGAGTGTCACGAATGCGGTAGGTCACGCTGAGGATTCATCATGGCGACCGATGACTAATCGAAGTTGTTTTTTTGCTCTCTTCTCAGATAAGAAATTCTTCTCCCGCAAAGCGCTGCTGACGCATTTGAAAACACTGACCGAAAAGAAATTTGTGTGTCAATTCTGCGGCAAGTCGTTCAAGCAACAAGGCGAATTGAAGATTCACAATCGCTCACACACGTAAGTTTCTCGAAGGCGACCACTGGGTTCAGTTTGGAAATGACGTTTTTCTTTTCAGCAATGAACGACCATTCCAATGTACAATCTGCTCGAAGGCCTATAAAACGAGCAGCATGAGAGCGGCTCACATGGACTCGCACATTTCCGGAAAGACTTTCGAGGTAAGTCCCATTGAACGTGTGATATCGTCCAGTCTAACTGAACCTCTATTTCTTTCCCTTTCGCAGTGCACGATGTGCGATAAGAAACTCCAATCACGCACCAGCTACCGCAATCATATGAAACGTCACACAGAGGATAAGAAGCATGTGTGCGATGTTTGCGGGAAGAAATTCTTCACGCGATACCATCTCAAGTTACATGCATCGAAAATTCACGAGAAAGTTGCCTTTGAAGACAACGAACCGGTCGATGAGAAAGAGACCTTTGAAATTGAAATCGATGACGACGATGAAATCATCTTGCCCAACTGAGGCGGCACAGTCAGCAGTCCACCGTTTTATATATTTATTCACGACAATTCTTTCCCGTAGACATCACGTTTTACTTTATTCTCGAATTATTAACAGAAAAATACAAAGCTTAGAAATAGATTGTGCAGACTTTTCTTGGGTAAATCTCGATTACGACGCTTTCGGATGGACCTTCATGTGGCTCTTGACGTGGTACCGTCTCGAAAAACGTTTGTCGCATATCTCGCATTTGAAGTTCTTTTCTTTGTGCACCACCTTGTGGCCCTTGAGGATCCGAGCCGACTTGAATTTCTGCTGGCAATGCTCGCACTGAAATCAAAATGACGTAGTCAGTACAGGCGTTGATGTCTCTCCAGCCGGAGACCTACCTCAAAGAGTTTCTCGAGAGCGTGCGTTTCCATGTGGTCTGCCCGATTTCCAATCGTTTTGAAGCTCTTCGAGCAAATCGAACACTCGAATGGTCGTTCCCCCGAATGGATTCTGCAATACGAAAAGTCAAATCAATTCGATCGATTATCGCCTCCACGACACTCACCTCAGATGATTCTTCAGGTCGTTGCTCTGCACAAACGATTTCTCGCAAACGTTGCATTGATGCGGTTTGACGTTGTTGTGAATTCGTTCGTGCATTTTCTTCGTTTGCATCTGAAAGAACCGCTTGCTGCAAAACGAACACTTGAGCTTCCGTTCTTGGCACTTGAACCTCAGATGAGCCTTCAGCGAATTGTAATCATCGAAATTCTGCTGGCAATGTTGGCATTCGTGTGTGGCGTCTATCAAATGCTGTCGTGAAATGTGTCTATTCAAACTGAGGAATTTGTCATAGCACGCATTGCAGTCGGCCAACGGGCAATAGAATTTCGTCTGATGGAAATAAACGTGGTTGACGATTTCGCGGACATTCGTAAAGAATTTGTCGCATTCGCCGCAGGAATGCGCCAGCAGCTGGCTTTCGGTGAAGTCAAGGTCCTCCACTTGTTCCGCACCGTCCGCGAAATGGGTCTCGTTGAAGTGATCGAACATCGCGCTGCTCGACTCACCCATGTGTTTGCAAATGTCGCATTGCAGGCAATCAGCCGCGATTTTCGTGCAGGAAAACAGACGAAACTGTTCGACGTTTTTGATGTTCCAGTCGTCGAGGAATTGATAGTCGGTGCATTCGGCGGCGTTTGTTTCATCGGTCAAGGTGAAGCAATTGTGGTCTGTTTCAAGATGCGTTTCCAGAGTAGCCGCGGTGGAAAATACCGAACGACATTTGCCGCATCGAAAGTAAATGGCGGAAGAGAGAACTATCGGAAGGATTTCCTCATGAACAGCCATATGGTCCTTGTACGCTCGCAGGCTGACTTTCACGTGGCAAATGCAGCATTCGCGTTTCTGTATCGACATTCGCATTCGATTCGTTGATTCTGACATTTTCGCCTCATCATCCTCGATTTCAATCACCTCGTAGTCGCAGTAGGCCTCCTCTTCTTCTTGTTCCTCCTCGTTCAGAGGGTCATCTGTCTCATCGTTGAATTCATCATAGTCTTCGTCTTGGCTGGTGCTTGCCGTCGGCTCAAAAGAGTCCCTTATGTCGTCAGTCACCTTGATTTCGATGATGCTTTCATCGTTGCCTTGATTTTCCTCGACAATCACCTCGTACGGGTCCACCTCCACTTCGGCAATATCCCCCAACTCTACCATTGTACTTGCATCGCATCTCTCCGTCTCCTTGGTAAGTTTCTCTTCCGAATTCGATTCACTTTCCGGAACATTGAGCAGCTTCCTCAGAAGTCCATTCGATTTCTTGCATTTTTGCTTCAGCAAAAAACTCTCGATGAGCTTCGTCCGACACTCTGCGCACACATTCTCTGGTAGGCCGTCACTTTTCTCCGCCTGAAATTAACAGGTTTCCTTGGAAAACTACTCGACAAAAAAAACGGCTTTGTTTACCTTCAGTTCGGTGGCTGTTTCGAAGACGCTTGGCATCGCCACCACATCCCCGTCAACGATTTCATTGCAAAATATCGTCCGCAAAACACAATCCCGAGCCAAGCATGCCCGGCACATTTGATTTGGATCAATGTCCAACTGATATTCGCTCTGCATTTTCGCGGAATGCAATAATTTCGTGGAAAAAAACACCACCGAAGCTTGTCGCGCCAACCAACAATACGGACAGATGCACGCGAATGTCAACAACTGCCATTGAATTCTGTCAAAGCAGCTGCACATTGAACGCACACACTTCTGCATTCAATGTCAACCGTGGTGACAGTTCGAGTTGTAAACAAGTGAATTGATTTGAATTTATCGAATCATCGCCACATTTGGACCGGATAATTCGCGCAATGGCCGGGAATACGGCCCATCTGACACAGAATCTTCAGTCGAAACCTTCGATTTTCGAAGTTGTCGCCGCTGATTCACTTCAGACCACATTCTATCCAGCACTGAAGCGCATCACAAATGTAAATACCGATTTGACGATGGTCCGAGTGGGCATTTATTGAAAACTTTCCATGCATTCAGCTGCTGGCCAGCATCAACCCCGAACATTTTGGTTGGACGGTACGATTCTACGATGAGATTTTTTTGCTGCTCAACGCTGTCGTTCAACGCCACTACATCGCCACTTATGGTAATCTCTTGGGCTTAACTCGTGGAAAGATATCACATGACTTCTTCTAGGTGGGTCGCTGGCGGAGGTTTTCTACAGTTTGACTCGTCTGCGGACCAGCACTGGGAAGTTGACCCGACGTGACAGAATGTTGACCTTTGCCTGTCTGGTTCTGTGGCCATACGTTCAGGCCAAGCTGACTGCTATGACAGAGAAATGGCGAGACGATTGTGATAACCCCACGCGAGATAACGTCACTGAGCTTCGGAGGAAGAAGCTGGCCATGAGCCTTATCACCAGCGCCAAAGCATTCCACGACTGTCTGCAACTCATCCAGTACATCGCCTATCTTTCGGACTTGTCGAAATCACATTCGGTGGTGAACCAACTGATCGGACTGAAGCTCGACTACATGCCGCCTGACGAGGCAATGACCTGGACATGGGCGGATTTGTTTAGCGGAAAGTTCAAAGCGACCACCATTGTAGGTGGGATGATTTTCCGAGGGCTCGAACTCTCAGCATTTTTCCTGCAATTCATGCAGTGGTGGCAAAACGAAACGACTCATCGAAATATCACAAGTCTGCCTACTCCCGAAGCTCCCGAAAGCGATTCATACGAACGATACAAAGGTATTTGCCCGCTTTGCCTGCAGAACTGGAAAATTCCGACGGCCAATCGAATTTCCGGCTTTGTCTTCTGCTACAAGTGCATTGTGAAGCATTTGGAGGAGACGGGTCAATGTCCAGTCAGCAATTACGCTTCAAGCATCGAGGATTTGGTTAGGATTTATGACGTTTGACTGAAACTTATCGGTTTCTGCTGGGAACAACTAGGTTTATTGTTGAATAAAGTTATAGATATTTTGATAAAATGCCTCCTATGTCGAATGTAATTCTAATGCCATTGATATGATTGTGAGCTCCTCAAGCCCGCGCTTTCTCTATGATTCGGTTGGTGTATTTGATGGTGATGTCTTGCCTGGCCATGTTCGGCAGGAGGAAGTCATCCAGATACACGACGTCTTCGGTGCTGGGGCGATCGAAGGGGAAGCCCATTGGACGAGCATCGGGGTATTTCTTGTTCAACACACCGCAGTAGGAGTCGGCATCGTCACAGACTCCAGTCTTCGCGGGGCCGACTACGTCACGTTTGCTTTCTGAAACCTGAAATTTCTGTATTTTAGCGACATCGTCCCCACTCATCATCCCAAGAATCACCTTGTCGTCCTGATAGTTCGATATCATTACAAAGAGATCGAAATCCATTCCATTTTCATCTCCCTTCGGTATGAGGAGGTGCTGTGGCCAACCACAGCCACAGAAGGCCGATTTGTCATCTGCTCTGCGGTTCTGGCGGGTCGCTTCGGGATTAAAGGTGTTATCAAAGGGAATCGTAACGGAAGACTCCTCACTCCGTCGAATGATGTGACTGGTTCCCTCACGAACTACAAAGTATCGTTTAGCAAAGGTCTCAGAGAGATCATTTGAACTTGCCTTGGGTCGTGAACCGGTCCAGTTCGATCATCAACAGTCGCTGTTCGGGGAAAAGCAACGGTTTGCCGCGTTCGTCATTCTTCGGAGCCATGAAAATCCGCACCGTGCCCATTCTCGTTGGAGAATCACTCTGAACTTTGATCCGATAGCTGAACGGATGGTGTTGCAAGTGTGTGAGACGAGCAAAGACATTGCCGTTTGGCGAGAAGTCGAGGCCGCGGGACAAATTCACATCAGATTGTTGCCAGAATGTTTGCAGGAAATTCTTAACGGTGCCGTCGGTTTTGTTTTGGAATTGAATGTCTATGCTGGCGACGGTCACACCGGCGAAATTCAACTGAAAATGATTCGGTTTAGAATGAAGGCCTGCTTTGAGGGGAGTAACTCACCTCTCTCTCGGTGTACGCGGGCAGGTTCTTTTTGTGTAATTGAATGATGTCCATCAGAAAAGCGTACCAGCGATAAAACACTGGGTCTCGCATTGCGGTGGATGGCTCACCCATCACACCATAAGACTCCAGAAACTTGTTGTCCGGATCGTGACAGTACGAGATGAAGGCATGGCCCATGTTGGCGAGGTCCCCATAGAATGGACGATTTGGAGAGAGAATCGACGACTGAATGATGTTGCCCAAACAATCGATCCCACTTTCGTTGTTCAAGGCGATTTTCTTTCCGTCTTTCTGCGAGATCCATTAATTGTGGGACAAAATTCACTTTTAAAAACCGATGAGGGACGGTCGAGACTCACCGCAAACACCAAACCGCCTTCAACAGCGTCGATTATACGACCGATCCACCGCTCCAATTGCGCCAAATCCACTCGAATCAAATCGTTGCTGCGATTCAAATCCTTCAAAAAGCTATTTTCAAACCGTGGCGGCCATGTTTGCTTCGAGTTCTGGGTGTTGAGCTTCGGGAAGTAGCCCTCGGGTATGACGTGCCGCAGATGATTCAACCGTCGCACACGAAACAGATTGTTACTCAGTCGTTCACAATTGTACCGCGCAATGATTTGCTGATGGAAATACGCCCAAAGTTCACCACGTCGATCCTTCTTCACCAGCCGGATGTTTTCAGCATCAAATGGATACACCAAATTCCAGTTGAAGTAGTTTAAATTGACGCCGAGATCCTCCCGAAAATAGGCTAATCGCTGCTCAGCGTTGACATTGGTGGCCGTTGGTGTTGGAACCGTCGAACTGATGGGCCTTCTTGACTCTTCTGGCACAACGCTAACCTCCTCACGAGCATTTTGAAAGACTTTCCCATCAATGAATTTGTCCGGGAACAATTCGGCGCAGGTCGGTACGATGAAATCTTTCGTGTCTTCGCGATGCATTAGCGCGGTCGAAAGAGCGAAACTGAACAATTGTGGATTGACTCGATCGCGCAAATAAACTGACAAAGATGTCAAATCATCCACGGTGGGGCACAACATAAATACCTCCGTCAAACGACAGGCGATCTTCCGATGGAGTGGAATGTAAATGGAAAACATTCCATCGCGCTTGATGACCTTCGTCGCGAAGTCGAGATTCGGCGGCTCAAAATCATTGACGGCAATGACTATTGGTCGCTGACCACTTCCAATCTCCTCCTCCTCATCCTCACCTAGTCGACTGTCAACTCCTTTCCCTGCTTTGGCTACATTCCTGTACGAGTTGGTGTAGAACCTCTCCGGCAATCCAAACTTCTTTTTCTTATCGGAGTTGCCTTTGGCGACGAACGCTGGCTCGCTGGGTCGATTGAAAACCAAATCGAATGCTCCTTTGTACGACATCTCTGAGGGACTAACTGAACAACGAACTGCAACCCGGTCTTTTATACCCGACGAGCGTGAGAACGCTTTCGACACGAGATTGGATGTGGTCGACCGCGAGCTCATACATTTTGCTCAAATTGTTGCAAATTAACCCGTTTCAGCTTGCTTCTCATCAGTCTTCACTCATCGACCTCGGAAACGAGCGCAGCTATCGCATTGGCTTATCATCCGATTCAGCGTCACCGACTCCGGGCCGCAGTTCATCTCGAATCATCCAAGCGAGTGCATTAAGCGCATTCAATCAAAAAACAGCAGTTTATCGTTCAAAAATTCATTTATTCAGAATTGTTATGGCATATTGTGAATATTTTTCTTCTTTTTTTTTTTTAAAACTGTCAGCTACGAAAAGAAAAAAAAATTATCAAGAAATGAAAATTTGATTTTTCGTCCGTTTTTACTTTTCGGAGAAAATTTTCGTCGGAAAAATCAAATCAAAATTCAGAAAAAAAGGAATTAAAATGGAAAAAAAACAAAAAAAAACAAGGAAATTGAAACAACGAAACAAACACAAATGAAAAAAAAAAAACAGTTTGGGTCCAACATCATGCGGTTGTTGTCTGAGTAATTCTATACAATAAACACACGTAAATCATCGATTGGAATTAGTGAATATTCGTTTCGTATTTGGAACACTAGTAATTCGGAAAAAGCTATTAAATCGTTTCTTCGTGAGATATGTGTAATTTAGTATGTTTTTCTCTTTTTCTTTCTTTTTTTTGTGTTTTTTTTTATGTCTTCTGGGAATTCAGAATTCAGAAAGAAATTTAATGAACGAAAACGCATTTCCGAAATGGTTGAAAGAAACAAAACATTTATGACAGATGCTTTCTAGAAACAGACAGTGGAGAAAATAAAAACGTCGATCGCGGTGAACGTTTTCATTTTCGACCAGAAACAAAACGAAAATAAAAAACGAAAAAAAATGGTTAGAAAATTTGAAATTTAAAAAAAAAAATTAAAATGTTTTTTATAAAAAGATTCAATTAATTTCAAGACGAAGTAATTAGACGAAAAGTAAAGAAGGTTAAAATAAATGTATGAAGAAAGAGAGACAAGATTAGCAAGTTGAAATGAAAAGTAAAAGTTAGAAAATGAAAAATAAAATACATCAAGCATACCCTGAGAATGGTTGGGAGGTCACAACAAATCCGTTGATCGATCAAATCCAAATCCAATCTCAAAATGAATCCTAACGAATGGCATGCGAAGGCGAACCATCAATCAAAATTCCCTCGCAGTCCTACAAATCTGTCATGTGTTTGTTTTGCAATCGAGTGAGTAGTGGGGCAGTGGCTTGAGTGGGGTCGTGGTCGATTCCCGGGAAAGCATCCACGGACGATCCGTGCACATTCAAAAACGCCTGCGCACATTCCGAAATTCCTATCCGATCGATTATCGAATATTCATTTCCAATCAAAAAAATCCACAAAGTCCAATTTTCCATCCCACGTTGTCCCTCTTGTTCAATTTCATTCATCCATTTCGTTTCCATTGTTTGTTCCAAAATTCGCAAAGTTTATTTCGTGCAAATAGAGCTATTTGTTCCAGTTATTTTTTTGATTTGATTTTTGGTCATCGTCAGACGTCAGACACAATGGACGTGATCCAATCCAATCTTTACAATACAAATATCCTATCCGAATTGAAATGCCAAACGTCCAACCGTTCAAAAACCGAATCGTTCCAAATAGGTCCCTGTTCCTCATCATCCTCATCTCCGTTTCCATCCGCCTTTTTTTCCTTTCAAATCCATTTTTCATTAAATTGTTTTTTTTTTTTCGTTTCGTTTTTTTATCGTTTTTTCCTTCTCATTTCAATCCATTCAAAAGTGTGTGTGTGTGTTTTTTCTCATTTTTCATTTCTCATTTCCATCAAAATCCTTTAAAATCCTTTAAAATCCATCAAAATCCATCAATCCACATCACATCCTCCAATCCATAATTCAATCATAAAGAAAGAGAAAAATATATTAGATAATTGTTGATGGTTGAATTTGCGACGAAAAGAAATTTGTATTTTGTTAGTAAAATGCGATAATTGTTTTGAATGTGGGATTAAAATGCGTTTGGAATTGGCAAATGGATGCCTTAAGCTGGACTTGGGGATGGATTACCGGAGCGTGGTGACCCGGAATTTCATCAAATTTTCGTTTGATTTATTTTTCATTTTCTTTTACTTTGGCCAAAATCAACTTTTCACCACGAAATTTCCATCCCCCACCCAGGTGGTGGCATCCATTTGAATCAAAGAGGAAAAAAAAACAAATTTTAAATTTAAAAAAAAAATGTTTTTTTTTTTTGTTCCAAAAAAGAATCGCTCGTGATGTTCAAAATTTGTTTGAGGGAAAAGGAAATTCCCAAAAAAATGAATATTTATTTGATTTGGTTTTCTAACATCGATCGCTAACAAATGATGTTCTCTCACGAAAATCCTCAATCGCGTTTGAGGAGACAATTGAGCAGAAATGCAGGAAACGTGTAAGCGATATGCGTGCGCCGACAAGTACGTTGGCCGGCCATCGATTGGGCTCTCCTGCATATCTACGATTTCAAGGAATGTTTTGTGGTTACATGTGTGTGTGAGGGTCTCACTGTGTATGTATGTGTGTGTGAATGTGTAACGACGATGTACCAAACAGCCGACAAATTGGAAAAAATTACTGCCGGACGAATGTCCGTGTCAGAAAAAAAGGAAAATTTTGGTCATTGAAGCGACATCGGCTGGTTCGGTTCATTTGTTAGCCGATCGATGATATTGTCCCTGGTTTGTCTCTAAATTATAAAAATTGCAATGAAAAATTATTGATGAGTTCATTTTGCGGGTGTCGTAAGGGCTGAATTAGCCGGTGTGTTTTGGTTTTGTCTTAAAATCGAAAAAGAAATGTTTCTCGCAGAAAAACCCTTAACCACAAAAATGCATTAAAATGGATTCTTAGTAGTTTGACCTGGAGTCTGATCGTGATCGGGAGAAGCTGCGTCGCACTGGTGAATAGGTTGGTGTACCGCGACGTCGACGCGGTGAGAATGATGAGCGTGAACGGGATCTTGATCGGCTGAAAAAAGAGTAAGAAGGTGTTTGTTGAGAGTGTCTACTCAGGAGGAAGGTCCCCGCTGGGCACTTACCTATCGCGAGTGTCTCGTCGACTATCCTCGCCCAAATCTTCTCGCACTCGAACATATGCAACCTCTCCCTGTAAAACAACACCGTGGTTAGTCAAACTCCGGCCCCCGGCTAACTTATCGCCTTGAAACTCACCTCATGCGACCTGAATCGCGAATCATCCAGCTTCTTGATGGCATACTTCATATCTTCATGTCGCAAAAATTCAACAACACCAGTGCCATCTTTGTAGGTATCCGCGAAGCATACATCACCCGCTTCCCGCATATGATCCTTGAGATCTTGCCATGATCCGGACGGTGGCAAGCCGGAAACCAATACTCGATATTGTGATCGTTTCGTCACGGGACCACGATTGCTGCGCCCTTCACCGCGACTTCGGTCATTGCCACGATTACCGCGATAACTTCCCGGACCGCCACCCCGCGGGAATTCCACACGCAAACGATATCCATCATAGTCGTACCCGTCACGAGCTTTAACCGCATCTTCGGCGTCGCTGAAACGATTATTTCACCATTAATTCCGAGCAACTCAACCGAAGCCAACTCTGCTCAACGAAATTGGACTAATTCCATACGAAATCCAATTTCCGTTCCAGCAAATTACAATAAAAATTACGGTCAAACAAACGAAAACAACACTAGACGGCTAAGCAAAACAAACCAATTATCGATTAAATTCATTTTTTCTTTTTTCGTTCATAACCAACATGTCGGCCGGTTACTGCGACCAATACACCACCAACAACACTTTTTGACAAGTTGTTGTTATGTAAAATAGATAACCAACCGTCGTACCATCTGCCGACATTGAAAAAAAACCGATCAAAACATCTGAATTTGCAGTGTGCATTTATTCCGCCAACGAAAAAATAAAACCGAACAAGAAAAAAACACATCGAATGGATGCCGCCTCAGTAAACTTACCGTGGATCTTCGAATTCAACGAAGGCAAACGGAGGACCTCGTCTGTTTTTCAAATCGACAAATGTTACTTTGCCGAATTTATGAAACAAATCTTGAATATCCTTTGTTCGAATATCTGGTGGCAAATTACCAACGTAAATGCGACACTCATTGCTTCTGTGCGACATTTTGCGGTCTCTTGCGTTTATTTAAACTGTTTTCAAACGATGATGGCAAAATTGTTGAATTTTGTTGTTGCTTTTTTTATTATTATCGAATTTTCGCTTCGATCGATTCTATTTTCCTTCCACACAATTTAATTTTGAACGAGAAATGCACTTATTTTAACGCCGCGAATTATGACCGACTCCGTTCATGGATTCGCACTAATTGTTCGACTTTGAATGAAAAATATAACAAGCGGAGCGTTATCTGTGAGGTACTAAACAAAGATGGCGGCAGACAGACTTTAGTACTTATTATGGCTGCGGTCTGTGGCAGTGGCTTCGGTTGTCAAAAACGACTTTTCTCGGTTTGAATTCGACTTTTGGCTTATCCTGTTGAAGGATTGCTGATGAAACGGGAGTCCTAGCAAGGATTCTTCCCTCTTCCTTACCAATCATTCCATCAAAATTCATCAAAATCGAACTAAAGCACCGCAATTGCATCCCTCAGCCAAGAACCGATTCGAACCGTTTCGATCGAGCAGCCTTGTTCGAATCATGTACCGATTCAATGGTTCATGACAAATAGCCAAAGAATGAAGTTTATACGACTATCGAGAAAAAACTTTTGAAAAACTCCATTCAATTTATTATTAAATTATTATTTTTCGAATATTTTTTTATATTTTTTTGTTGTTAATCTTCCGTTCATTTGTTAACTCAGTTGCAGGCGTTGCATTTCGTTGATTCATTTCTGTTTTATTGTTAATTGTTTGTCGGATCGAATCTGTAAATTGTGGTGAATTCCGTGATTTATTTATGTTTGTGGCATTGGATTGGTTGTGTCTATTATTCGATTCCGTTTCGATTGTGTTTTGAGTCTTGTTTCGATAATTGAATTCGTTTGCATTTGTTTGCCGTGCTCATTGCAACAGTCGCCAATGTACAAACATTGATAAGCGCCCCCGAAAGGATTTCCAACATGTCGAAAACCAAATTCAATCATCCGCGAGTCGACAAAGAGACCATCGAAGTTAAATCCAAAGTGAGTTTCACAATTGCAGCACTGTTTTTGTGTTTGTATGGGTGTGTGTGTGTCTGTGTGTGGGGCTGCGGAGATAGTTATCCAATCAACTTGAAGTGAAGTCAAGTGAAAAGAGTGAAATTTTTGTTTTTACGCGAATCGGATTTCCATTTGAGCTTGAATGATTCGCTGTGGGATTTGTCATCATCGCAAACACCGTCAGCATCCAGTGACGATGTTTTGATTGACAATTTGCCTACAGTGAATTCAGTCAAAATGCCGGAAATGGTTCAATCATTATTGGAACTCATAACAGACGGATTTCTTTTGTGCTTTTTTTCCAGTTCGAAGCAGAGTTTCGACGATGGTCTGTCAAACGAGTCGAGGCTCGGACATTCGACGATTTCTATAAATTGGTTGAACGTTTACATCATTTGGGCAATTTTCAATTTCTAATATCGTACGTCGATCCGAGCGATAATGATCTATTGCCCATCAACAATGACGATAATTTCGGGCGAGCAATCAACACGGCCAAGTTGTTGAGAGTTATTGTGCAGCGGAAAGGTATGTGCGATGGGCGTGCTCGTGGTGAATGGCGTGTACAATGGTGTTCGTCTTGCAGGTGACAGTCTTGAGGAGATTACCGGTTACGGCACCATCAAACCCCGGAACATCATCAGCAGTTTTTTAGGGCAAACGCCAGTCAAATCAAAAGGGTTGGCCATTTCGAATCCACACGATTTCCGACAAGTGTCGGCCATTATTGATGTTGACATTGTTCCGGACACCTGTAGACGTGTTCGCCTATTGAAACATGGCAGTGATAAACCGCTTGGCTTTTACATTCGGTATGATCATTCTACAGTGGATTCTCTGAGAATCTTCATCACTCAAAAGCACTTTGTCCTTTCAGCGATGGTACATCGTTTCGTGTGACAGCCAATGGCCTGGACAAGCAACCGGGGATATTCATATCACGCTTGGTGCCTGGCGGTTTGGCCGAAAGCACTGGCCTTTTAGCGGTAAACGACGAGGTGCTGGAAGTGAATGGCATCGAGGTAGCTGGAAAATCTCTCGATCAAGTAAGCTCCAACCGAGATCACAATGATCGCACGAACCTAATTCCCATCAACCCTTCTCCAGGTGACCGACATGATGGTGGCAAACAGCTCAAATCTCATCATCACCGTCAAACCGGCCAATCAACGAACATTAGCGGCACCGCGTCGTGGCTCATTCTCTCGAAACAGTCAAGTATCAAGCGGTTCACAGCAATCGCAGCACACAAATCCAGCCTCCGACGAGAATGATGGTGATCATGATGAAGATGAAGTCATCGATATGATCACAAATCAATTGGATGAAAACAGTTTGATCAATCAGAAAGACGGTGTTTTGCATTTGTAGTTGGATTCGGCGATCGTGGCGTAGGTGTGGGTGAGATATTTTCATGAGACTTAATCGCAATACGTTTTGAGATAAATTACATTCCAAAATCGAGCAAGAGACAGTGAAAGAGAGAGAGAGACGGGAGAAAATGAATGGAAGAAGAGAAAAGTCGCAAAAAAAGATTTAAAAACACACAATTTTCGTTCGGGTTTTTTCCGAGGGAAATGTCCCTTTGAGGGACTCGCCCCTTCCGGAAGACATTTTTTTTTTTACAAATCTTCCATTTTGTGAGAGTTTAGTTTGTTACACAAAAAAAAAAGATTATTTTCTTAGTTTTTTCATCGTTTTTTTCAAATCAAACTCACAATCACCGCGAGAGAAAAACAACAAAACGTTCATTTTTATATCGAATTTCATATTCTTTATCTCTTTTCTGTTCTCATTCCATTCCATTCCAGTTAATCATTTATCGTAATTAATAAACAAAAGAGGATTATTGTTAAGATTTTTAGTTTAATTTGAAAAGAGATGAGGCGTCGCGAGAGGGAATCATCAGGCTGGGTAGGGTCGACCCACTGAACACACTCCAAATCAAAGAAATGTGGAGAGTTCCTACCGGAAGTGGTGATTCCCCTCCGCGAAGTCTAGACACGTCGTAGGGACTTATTCGAAATGTACTTAAAATGGTAGCTCAAAGTTTCTTTTGAAAGAATTTTGTTATGAACTTCATAAATCGACCACTTCAAACATTCCAAAATGTGGGCCAGATGGGCGCTTCAGCATCAAAGAGCTTAGCCCTTTTTCTCACAATCTTCCATCGAAACAATATATCAACTGTAACATATCGCCTTGGGGAGTTCCAGGATCAAAATTTTTCTTCGGTCAATTTCCAATTGATTCATTGGCAACTGAACACACACATACACACACAATGAAATTTTAACTGTAGTATTTTGATGTGCCTTTCTCGAAACGTAGTTTTTACGGAAAAAAAAACAGAAGACAAAAAGTTAAGACGAAAAAAATGTTATACAAATCATTGTTATGGCCTTACGGAAGGACAATCCGAACAAAAAGTATTCCGAATTTCCGCCCAGCAGCTAAAGAGGAAACAAAACAGATTACGTTTTTTTATTATTTGACATTTATTGAACACGACCGATCCGTTCGTTTTGGGAGTGGAGAGTTGGAGCTTTTGATGAAGAACGGGATGGGTTGGGGCTGTGGTTAAGACGAGTGAGTGGGTGAAAGGTATGGGGAAGAGCGATATGTTCAATCCCACCTTCCACCGACTCGCTGACCAAATGACGTCACCTTCGATGCACCTTGACAAAATGACATCGATTTCCAACAACGCCATTGTCAAATGCGCATCAAGTTAATTCAAATCCAATTCTGAATGCATCGATTGTTCGATCACCGTTAAATTGACGGTCATTTGTGAAATCGATGTGCGGTCGTTCGTACTCTGATTCCGAGCAACGGGTCGGTTCGTGCAAGTGATAACCATTCGTGTTTATTGAAACTGTTTTGTATTCGTTGGACACTTTAATGAATTCAACAAGCGATTTGTTTATTATTCGCGCCGTTCGAAAGCGTCAATTTATGCTAAATTCATTTGCAGGCAAGACAAACTGGATGATTATTTTATCTTTGTATTATTGATTATTTAATTTTCAAATAAACCTTCTATTGTACTTAGATTGTACTTACAAAAAATATACAAAGCTATTTTAGAAAATGAATGTGAGCGTTTTTGTGTTTGATGTTGTCCGGTTGGGTGGCGAGACCGATTAGGTGAGTGAGACAGCTGTGTCTTTGGCATTTTGTTTGCGGTCGGCGATTCGAGATCCGAATTGCATGGCGCGTTTCTTGAGTTTGGCGACGGCACGAAGGCCCAGCCGGAAGCCGCAGAGTCTCAACAGGAGTTTGTCGCCGACACCTTGCTCCAGGGTGTGGTAGCACTTTTGCGAGGCCTTTAGGTTTCGCACGAAATGCACGAAGTTCTCTTCGAGGAATGGTGAACGGGCTGTGATTCCGTGGTCTCCAATGACACGATCGTCTCGAGCTAGATTCCGACTGGGTAATCGGAGGAAGTCAAAGTTTAATTCGTTCTCCAGGTGATCGTAGGGCGATAGGTTGGCGTCGTGGACACGGATGAAGGCGTTTCGATGTCTGGTGTATCCGCCAAATAGCTCATCAGCTCCTGAGCCGATTAGTAGAACTCTGCAGGGGCTCTGATAGGGTTCGCCGTCGATTGACCCATTGCCACTGGCGGCAAACCACAACACTGATCCAAGGGACTCATCCAGTATGCTCTGCAGAGGGAACACGAGGTTTGCTATTCGCTTCCCCAGCGCGGCATTCAACTCCAGCCGAGTCACGTTGATTTCCACCAGATTCCACTTTCGATTGCTCAGCGATTGGAGCTCACGGAGAGTTTCTCGAGCGGATATCCGGTCGGGAGTGTCGTAGTTCACTGTTCCAGTTTTGACTTTCGCTCGGGTGATCTTCTCGAAGGAAACGTTCATCAAGTCGATCGCCACATTTTTATCCACGTATTTGTCCATCAGAAGCGCCAGGATTGTACAGTCGATTCCACCTGAGAAGAGTAAGCCGATTTTCGGGTGATCGCAATTGAGATGCTTCTCTTCAACACAGGCTTTGCAGAGTGATGGTGTCGCGGCGACTCGATCCCTTACGGATTTCTCTAGACTAGTGAGAATCGTCTGGCAAACGTTGGAAACGTTCTCATTCTTCAGCAGCAAATCGAAGATCATCTCAGGATCTTCACAGGGTTGTTCGCGTAAAATCTCTTCGAAATTGAAGTTAAACTCCGGTTCCACCCGAGTCAGCCAATGCGGCCACATAGGTTTTCCCAGAATCAGCTTTCTCCGAAAGAAGCTTTCCACTCCTTCCATTTGCTCTTTCAGAGATTCTACAGTCAGATCCTGCCAAGGATACAATCGAATTGACTGATCTTTCAGAGCGAGGCTGAATAATCCTAGAGGTGGCAGTTCAATGCATTCAGCGATATCCGTCTGGTTTTTGGCTGAAATTGGAAGGAATTATTTTTATTGCGGCTACAAAAAGCTTTCCATCACTCACCTAATACGCTAGTGATGTGCAAGCCTCCCTCCGTATTCCAGGCCACCAGCAACGTCTGACGACCCAACGAATCTCGAACAAAATGCAAGACCTCCTTTACTTTATCAAAGTACACGACACTGAAGGGACCCTCAAGCACTCGAAACACGTTCAAAAGCTCGTCGGTTGATTCAGATCCAGCTAGCTTCTCCATCAACCATTCGGTATCGCTCTGTGTGAAATCCTCACGTGGCGAGTAAACGTCACCGTTCATCAGCAAGACATGATCGCCCTGGGAAGTTGGCTGCTGACACACTTGTTTGCCCTGCTGCCACAAGACATACCCGCCAAAGTGAACCTCTGCATGATCACTCTGGTGCCGGCAACTGTTATGCGCGTCTGGGCCGCGATTCCTCAACAGCTCATGAGTCGCCTCGTCAATCTGAAAATATCCCTTAAGTTCAATGAAACGTTGCGAATCACGAATGGCATCGAGTACCTCTTGACCGTTCTTAACGCTGCCTTCATGTTTGAAACGGACGCAACAATAAATTCCACACATTTTTCCCGGAAAACACAGCAATTCTCACATTTTCGACCGAACGAGATTGTTTTGAATATTTCGTTTGTGAAGGCATTACGACTGGTTTACATCGATGAACTGCAGCATTTGCTTTATCGATGGCTTTTTGATAGTTTTGAGAAGTTTCACTCCATTTCGAAGTGATTTTCCAGGTTCTTCAACTCATTTGATAGTTCAAGCCCAGGCTGATCGAGAATACCATGATTTTCCCTCCATCAATTCGTCTCAAACCTCGAAAATCCAAAAAAAAAAAAACCAAAAAGTTTGACAGTCGAATCTGCACAGCCGACAATCGCTGACGCAGTTAATCGACAAAGTGACATCTCAGCAAGTCGAATAGAACGAAAGGAAAGAGAGAAAAAAGAAACATTCATTCATTCCGTGCATTCGATAATTGATTTTTGTGGAAAAATTTTCTAATTTTCATCGAAAATGGCAAGTCAAACCCAAGGCATCCAGCAATTGTTGACAGCTGAAAAGCGAGCTGCTGAAAAGGTGGCCGAGGCAAGAAAGCGTAAGTCGAAAATTTTCCATAAAAAATGAAGAAAAAAAAGCTCGTATTCGCCCCGTCCATTGGTGTTCATGGGCGAGCTATCAGTTCGATCAGCTCAATCAAATGAGCGCTGCTCGCTCGAATTGCCAATCAACTGGCTGATTTATGTTTGCTCGATGGCAATTTCAACGAACGAATCGTGTTAATTATTCAGACGGCCAACTGCAGGAGACCTTGAAGTGAATTTGCCTTCAAACAATGTATGAACGACGACGACGACGATGACGACGATGATGACGACGAAGACGACGTCGAGAAAGAATTCGACTCGAAATTAATGATTTTATTTATTTTTTAAAAATTTCCAGGCAAACAAAGACGTTTGAAGCAGGCCAAGGAAGAAGCTCAAGAGGAGATTGAGAAGTACCGTCAGGAGCGCGACAGACAATTCAAGGAGTTTGAAGCCAAGGTTTGTTCATCCCCTTCAAACTCATTTCGTAGGCGATTTCACTGCGAAAAATCCTTTATCTTGCAGCACATGGGCTCCAAGGAGGGGGTCGCCGCCAAAATCGATGCCGACACTCGTGTCAAAATCGAGGAGATGGAACGCTCCATTCTAACCAATCGTCCACAATTGATCCAAGAGCTGCTCGACTTGGTCTACGACATCAAACCGCAATTGCACAAAAACTACGAACTCCAACTCACCAACTAAAGGCGATTAGCCATTGCAATAGCCAGAAATGGCTTCTCATACTGGCCATCTCAAGTATTCAATCGTGTTTTTTAGTTCGTGTTTTTTTTTTGGAATTTTTAAATGAATAGTTCTTTTTCTTTTCTTTTTCGTTTATTTATCGTAAAAAATCAGAGATTCAAACAAACAAAAAAAAAATCAAACAGCTCGTTGCCATTTGGCGGCAACTAATTCTAATCATTTCAATTGAAATGAATCAAATTTAAGAAAGAAAAAAAAAATCATTGAAATGCTCTCTTTATCTCGTCGAATGTTGATTGTTTTGCTGTAGATATGGCATCACTTCGATGGGGTCGCAATGACCCTGTCGCTTGGTGCCGCTGTATTTAGAGTGTGTTTTGTCGAAATAACCGTATTTTATGGCCATTCCCTCTTGTCTCTGTTTTGATGTTTACTCAACGATGCTTTGATGAATTCAACACAAACGCATAAAGCTAATATTCAAAAATTCAGATGTTATTGCGAATATTTTCTGTTAATAAAAAAAATATATACAAGTTTATTCGAGACGTAAAACAACTGGGTCCGTCTTTTATTTTCGTTGCGTTGTTTGCTTTGCATCTTTTGCGGAGATTATATTGCTTCGTTTTGAACGAATTTATTGACTGATTGCCATCACTTGATCGACCGGGGCTGGATAACGAGGTCAAGATGGGCGCGGTGGACTTTGGAAGCATCGACGCAAATGTAGAGTAGTGACTCGCTCCATATCAAGGAGCTGAATCCTTCCTCTCTGACTGATTCCATGGAGAATGCTGATGTGGAGGAATAGCTTCCAAAAAGTGTCCAGTACCCAGGGTGTGCCTGTGTGAGAGTTCCTCCTCTGGAATCCCAAGAATCCTCTCCCTGCTCCTCTGACTTCTGTCCATGCATAACCGTCCGCCCGCTCGACCGAACAAAATAAAACTTCCGGACGTAGCTCATCAAAAAATAAGACTTCGTTGTATTCAAAATGGAAACGATTCAAAATAATAAATCATTTGTACGTTTACGAAACTAATTTTGTTTTTTTTTCTTTATCATAATTGAAATGTGACAAAATGAATTAAATTACGAAAGTGTTTTTAGAAAATACACTGCACTCGCGAATGAGACGATATTTCACTTATCGTTCTTCCAATGTGACAGTTTCCTGAGGGCAAAGATTCAGTTGAAGCAGCGTGCCGTTGACATCG
>JANSTV010075149.1:0-10275 GCA_027564135.1 Lestremia cinerea | reverse complement strand
CCGATCGAGAACTTGTTTTCATATTCATAATGATGTGATCATCATAAATTATTCGTACAGTGTGTGAACTGACACAGACAAGATTGATGGCTAAAGTTTCCGAAATGGCATGTGTATTCGCTGCAGTACATTCGAATTGGATGAAATCTGAACATACCGCACCCGGATTCTATCGGCTGCGATTCATTTTCAGTGCAAAGGTGAATATTTTAAAAGCAAAATACGTCAAATAAATCTATTGAATGCATCACCCATCAAATTAATTATCCCGAAGAGATGCAGTAACAAGTGTGTAGGCCGTTGCGCCAACGAAAAAACAGCTCAAACACACCGGCTTCGTCATCGCACCATTATTATCATCAAAGAAGTAATTTGTTGTTTATAATTTGTAAAATGCCCATTGTTGTTGTTGCTGATGGTCATCGCACAAGACCATTATGCCATGAATGGAATCGCTCAGGAACATAACCGGCGACGATTCCGACTTATAAACACCAAACGGAATCGAACCAAACCAAAGCAACTGAACACGAGTGAATAAATCAGTAAATCACTAAATCAATCAAATCGCACAAACTCCATCGAATCTCTCAGTGGATTAGTTTATTTCAAGACGAAACGGTGCTCTTTCTTGTGCGCAACTCATTCTGCACCTTTCTTGCACGTTTTTGTTTTCATCGCGGCGGCGTTTGAGAGAAGAATAAGAGAAAATTGAAAATGAGCTTGCATCGAACACAAGCGCAACTTCTGTTTCAACTTTGAAGAGATGAATGGCAACATTGTTCGAGCGCTGCAGTCCATTTCACCAGTTCGATTGAATTTAATTCGAATTAGATAAATAAGTATGATGCGTGCGCCGTTCGCAGAGGTGAATTTGCATGTGAACCTTACCGTCAAGATCGAAATTCATTATTTATTACATTTTCGCGCAATTTCGAATGAGAGAGAATCGTGAAATATTCTAATTTTGATAAATTAATGCTGGAATTTGAACATTAAGATGATGAACTGATTGACTGATGGCTTTGGGGGATGCTTGATTTGATTGAAATGTGAGCTGAGTTTATGTGTGTATGTGTGTGAAAGAGAGAAAGAGAGAGAAAACGAGTATGTAGCAAGTGACTAATGAAGATGAAGAACGCATGGCCAAGAGTTGCGCCTGCAGTTGCATTATCAATTGCAAATTATCAGCTTTCTATAGCTCAGTCCACGAGCCAACCATAATTCCAGCCATTGAAAGGCAATCACAACGGCAATGACCATTCAAAGGGTTGAATTAAAATCCGATTTGCTATTTGATGGGCATGCGTTTCGATCGATGCAATTGATGTCCAATACAGTTATGATGATCACAAAGTTTAATCCCCACAATTGACATATAGCGGCTATGCTCCGGATTGATGCGATAGAACCGCTCACGCATCGGTGTTATAAACTGAGCGGACAGTGTGTTTGTGTTTGCCACTCGTCAGCGGCCAGATGATTTGCACAGTGATATGCTTAATTCTATCTGTAACGGAGTTTCATCTCTCTCTCTCGCTCATTTTTTTTATTTATATATCCCTCTTCACATTCGCATCGAAATTCGAATGCATCAGAACTAGATTGAATGACGAATAAAGCAAACGATCCATCAATTAAAATCGAATTCGTGGCGTTTTCATCACATGGATCCAGGCATATGGCATGCATTCATCTTGTATCATCCGTCATAATAAATGCAGCTAGTTAGGCATTGCGTTTACTTTCGCGGTGAGCTGTTCAATGTCCTCGACTTGCAGACTTTGGAAAATCCAATACTTTTTTGTCCGAAAATTACTGTCAATAACACACCATGATCATAAATGGGATGTTTAACGATCGGATGTGCTACGGTTTTTTTCGTATGTTTGTTTATTGGTCTTTCTCTTTTGCGTCTGCTTCACTTTCTGCATCAACGATGCAGAGGTCTGCACAGTACAATGTTTTACTGTTTTTATTTTAGTTGGACACACCAGCTGATCTAGTTGATAGAATTGACAACGCTTGACATATTCACTGGTGATTCACCCAGGAATATCCAACTAAAACGAAAATAGTGAAACAGTATACTGTGCAGACCTCTGAATCAGACGAATACAAAATGCACACATTGTTCTTTTTGGTGCAAGCGGTTGTCCAATTCTGATTCATGTCGGTGTCTCTGCGTTGAGTGCTGTTGCGGAACGTTCTGACGGATCGCAGATCCGAAGCGATGAATATATTATTCGCGATGGCTTTCGTTTCGACTGTAAACGTTTTCCAATGAAAAATATTCTGATTACCAACGAACATTTTACGGCTTTTTTATGATCTACACCATTTCATCAAGACAGAGTCCCTTTTTATTGGCAAGTCGTCAATTACACGAAGAGCTTTTGCCAGTCATAATTATGACATTTCGTTGGGCGATCAAGAGGATTTTTATGGCAGTAAGAACGCCACCTACCTTCCATTCCCAAACCGAATCACGTTAATGAGAGCAGTTTTGGGTGGATTTGAAAGTTGTTTTCGGCAAGAGTTTTCCCATTGCTCAACAAAAATTCGTATTCGAAAATCTCACGGGCATTCGGATGCATCCTAGGGATACGTTTATTTCTCGTGGGACTTGGCTCTTGGCGCTGATTCAACGTCAAACATGGGATTACCGTGAAGCTTGATTAAATTCTAGAGCGAGAAATCATGCTGATGAATATTTTACTGGCGCAAGCAACAACAAACGATGACATTTTGCGGAAAAAATATTGATAAATAAAATGCTCAAACATGCACACAACATAATTCCATTAGGCAGTGGCTGCAAACCGGCAAAGGAAAAAGGAAAATAACGAAGCAAGCGACGGCCGTTGGCTAAGGAGCGGCAGTGCGAGAGAGAAGGAGAAAAATCAAAGAATTTATCTGCATTGATAATGATGATGATACACCAAATGAATTTATATGCTCGAAATGTTGTTGAAACCGATGGAGACAGAGAGGAAGAGGAAAAGAACGACGAGAACGAGTCTCATCAAGTTGCATGTTGCTATCGCGCATCGTCCAAAACCATGCTGAAATCCATGGCATATCTTCATTTCATTGTAACTGCCCTCCAAGGTACCTTAGAGTACTTTGGCCAAAATCACCGCCGCTCTAATAGAATCCCATCCAACGATTGGAATGATGATGACGACGGGACCGCGCACATCGCCCTAAACAGTCGCATTCGACGGTCCGACGGAAACATGAAAATGTTGATTATTTATTTAAAATTTATATTATTTCTGTGGCCGCGTTGTCTATTTATGCAAATATTGGGTACGGGATTCGATTCGAATCGAATCGAGATAGGATTTAATGGAAAATAGTTTTCGTTTTTCGCTGTTTATTTTCTCTTTTTTCTCTGCTTTTTAGTTTTTGTTTTGCCAATAAATTGGTCATCTGTCAGAATGTGAAGACGATGCAATTGTTGATGTTTCGTTTGACAAGAGCATCGGTTATGGTTATTAATGTTAGCGAAACGATTTTTGTAGATCGAAAAACCGGGTAAACAACAGAAATTGAATGAAATGGAATGAAAACCAGTGCGCATACAAAGCACATACACTCAAGCAAAAGAACATCAAGTGAAACGGGCTTGTCGATACGTTAGCGATTGTCGACAGACAGACATTGTACATTTTGATCCGCAACAATATATCAATCGACCGATGATGCAACCCGTTCGACCAGATCTAGTTTTGCAAATGACTTTTCTTACCGAATTGCAAAATAATGTTGTTTATTTTCGCCCAGCTCAACCATCGGCTGATAGTCGAGATGCATGGACTTTTATGATGCTTTAATTTAAAGTGAATGCATCCTTAGCATGCTCTCAAGCATACATTATCGTGGATGCATTGTGAGATGAGATCGATGTGTTTTGTAAATTGAGCGGAAAAAACGAGCAAAAATCATTTTTATAGTCAAATATCATGTTCGAATAAATTGAATATCAAACCAATGGTGACTCAATGCTCAAATTAAATGGTTGATTCGAACGCAAATTGGCTCAGGTTCGTGTTCAGCGATGGGTGAATGTGAATAATTGACGTGAGGCAAGGCATTCAATCCAAATGGAATTGGTTCGGTTCGGTTATCTCATACGGTCATTAATTTGTTTGAAAATCCTTGCAAATGTCAATGTCATTGACGAGAAGCTGATTGGTTCCAAGCCGCGTGGACGCTTAGAACCACCAAAATCTCAACAAATTCACTAAAAACCAATCGCATCCGGTTCATACACTAACGAACCTACGAAATTCCTATTATTTATTCAAAATTACCTAACGGCATCTAATTGACAGCCGCGATTTTTCCGTTAAATCGACCTCACCTGTCAGCATAATAAAATTCTGGATTCGAGAAATCGATTTAAGACTAAACTGATTGCAGCAGTGTCGTTGGCATGGAAGGCATGGAAGGCATGTCAGGCACTGCCCTGTCAATAACCATAAACAATTATACGAATGAGAGGAATCATCCAAGACAATGTTGTCACCGCAACTACCTGACCAAATCGAAATGGAATCTAACCTGACAAACAGATAAATCGGACGTATCGAGAGTCTTGCGACGAAACGAAGGAAAAAAAACAAAAAAATGAAATAAAATTATGGCATTATCGCGCGCTGCGATGGAAAAGCGCAGAGACTTTGGTGATTTAACGTTTGGTACAACATTGTTACAACATTACATGACCGTTTGGTTTGTTTCCATTTCGAATGAGATTTTTCACATTCGCTATTCACCATTCGCCGTTTTACGATTCACCATCGGTATCATCGTCATTATCATCACCATCATCATTTATTTATTAATTTACGACTGAAATGGTCCGGATGACAGTGACGCGGGACGCAACACAACACTCTGATGACAGAAATGTCGGGTATTTGATATAAAATAAAGCATTCAAACCGACAATAGACGAACGGACGAACGAATACGTATGAGCGAACAAACGAACGGATGACGGAACGACCGATGCGAATGGGAAGCAAAGAAATGCGCATTGCTCAAGCCACTGATTGGTGTGCACCGACTTCCCAGTCGACGAGTGTGTGACGTGATGGAAAATTCTAATTCCAATAATTAAAATAGAAAATTCTTCTGTTATCTTGCCTTTTGTAGAATCGATGCCCAGAATAATCAATGGTTATCTGTTCATGGCCGCATCGACGGCAAAGTTGTGTGCGTTTTGTCTACGCGTGATGAGCTGAATTGTAGAACAGAATAAAAGCATTTTGCGCGCAGAAGACGAACGACAGGAACAAAATGAAAAGGGGAAAAAGTGGATTGAATTAAATCTGAAGGTTTTTCTGACCGTTTATCTATATTTTGAATCGTATTGCATTATACATCGATTGCGTTTCAGTTAAATCACTGACACTCACACACACACACATACACCTAAGAGAACAAGTTTCCAATAATAATATAATGAAATTTATAGAATTTCGCTACTGGATGAACAGTGGATATTAGAGAGCAGGGCAGGTGTCTTCATCGTTCCACTCACTTCAACGCGCACACACACACACACACAAACAGTCAGGCAAACGACAATCCGAATAAGCTAGGATGTTCTGTTAGATTTCCAGCATTTTTGTGCATTATTTCCATTATAATATTATTTTGTTGATAAAACACGATGTGTCGCATGAGCAGAATCACAGCAATGGCAACGACATGATAGGACAACAACAAAGAATTCGTTGAATGTCCGCAAGAGGCCCAGCGTAAATGCGAAGCAGGAGAAATTTTTTTTTTTTTTTAAATTTCAAATAATATGAAATGGAACTTGTTTTCATTAGCGAAATAAGAAAATCGATGACGGAAAATGCGAGAATTACATTGTTGCGCAAAATGTTACGTTGCTCGCATACATTTTTTTCTCCATCCCGGACATTTCTGATATCTGGCCGGAGTGTACTCTCACCAAGTTTGTGCATGCAGTTAGAATTATTAATTCCATTACGAGTGCGCAATGGGGAATGGTGCTGAAACTATCGATAAACTTCAATTGGTTGCAATGCGGCACTCGGTGCGCGCAATAACGATTCAAACGTTACAAATGAAAGTATAATTTAATGTCATCGACGGGTTTGATGTAATCGCTTCAATGGACACTGGCTGTGTTTTGCATTGTATCTTCTGATTGAGAAAAGTGCAACGGTAAAACTGGTCCAGTTTCAATCTCAGGAATGCACTGAATGTTCGCTGATCTAATCCAACAACTGTACTGATCCAACCAAAGTCCGGATTCAGGAAAATTTGCAAGTCGAAGACAGGGCATTTTTCGGATGTAGGTCAGTAATGGAAGTTTTATTTGATGATGCGACAAAGCACCTCAAGCGAATCTCACATCTTTCACGTCACCCAAATTGGTGATGCGATTGACGATAATCCGTCGTTTGTTTATGGCGAGAAAAGTGAAAACTAAACTCAAATAAAGACATAGACGGCATTCCAGCGACACTTTGAACATGGTGATTTCCCACTTTTGATGAAGATTTTCAAAAATTTTAATGAGCTATCGTCAGACAGTTGTGAGATTTGGCCAATGGAAAAATACTATCGCTGAATGTGGTCATGTAGTTCAAGCGGTCGAAACCCATCCGATGAATCAAAAATGCAGTGTAATTTGAAGTTGTGATGAAAATAAATGGCCGAAAAACCGCTTTTTCCCAATCCAATCAACCACAAGAGCTAATTGACCAATTGACTTATTAACCAATTTCCACAGAATTATGCAATGGGCGTCATGAAATCGATTTTTTTTTCTAGAACGTTTCAGTGAAGACGATGTAATTTCGATTGAATTTTTCCCGAAAGATGCCCGAACCACATTCGAGGCCACTTTCAGGAATAAAATGTAATAAATATAATTTGATAATTCAATAAGTGTTTGATGATTTCGTGGCTACCAATATCCGATGACTGAGTGTTGACCGTTGGCTACCAAATCACCTCTGTTCACCTCTGCAAGCCACCGCAATATCATCCGTTGCGATGTAATGGTACATGCCACACCGACTATCATCGCAACGTTGAATTCCAAAGATTAACGCCTTTCATCTTATCAAGCCAATCAAATGTCATATGTGCAATTATTCAATTAAACGAACAATGGCCATGAGCGCCTTAAATTGCATTTGCCAATTGTAATTTCTCTTGAAATGATTGAAATTGTTGGTGGCGATGCACTGAAGCAATTTTCTCGTTGTCGTCTTCGTTGCTCCCATCGGTTGTGCAGTTCCATCCAAAGAAAACCAACTGGGTTTTCTTTAACCGATGAAGTAAATTATGCTGGCCAAGTAACTATCGAAATACGATTCTCAACACGAGAACGATTCTTCAGCGTTTTGATCGGTTTTTTCCGTGGTTGACGGAATTTTTCCTTCAATTTCATCGCGAAAATGGGAGAAATATCTGCATTACAATATGCAACGCGCATGCGTGTAAGACATCATTAATTTACAGCCATGGTCAGCTAACATATCGAATGTTTATTCATTTTTTCACGTCGATTAACCGATTCGAGCATTAGCATTAGCACACAGACAGAGATCGCACGATGAATAAATGGTGTACATTCTGTATGAGGGAACCAAGTCGAACAAAACACATTAGCAAGTGAATCTCTCGCACGGACTGGACCTACGACTGTTTGCAAACCGTTTGGCGAGCACACATTTCCTGTTAGCTTTACCTTCGATCCAGCGAATGTCCAGTTATGTTCATTATTCCTGGTGTCCTATCACAGCACTCACACAGTCACCGGTAACGAACGCCGTCGACAACGAATCAAAACCCGAGTCAACCCAACCAAACTTGCAGATTTATATTGTATTTTACAAATGTACGTTTTTTTTATGCCCGCTTTGTTTCCTATCCTTCAACGATGTTGTTTGTGAGTGAGCGTGCCCGCTAATCCGAACCACCACACAATGATGTTATGCATGCATTTTGGTTGCGGCTTTGACGCTTTTCGCCTTGACTTTGGCACGGGCACGGGCACTGGCTTCGGTTTCAGTGAATAACTGGTTTCAATTTCTGCTTAAATTAATATTTTCTTATTAAATTCTAAGCACTTGATTACAGTGCGCTTGGTTGGTGGTAAAATATATATGGTTTCGAAATCATTTGCCTGCCTTCTCTTCACTTTGTTTTGTGGTATTTTCATTTTGCATGTTCAGTTTGGAGCGAACGGAATTGAATTCCAATGTTTGATTTTCGATGATTTTGCTTTTGCAGCACTTTATTCCACTCAGACTCTCCTAAGTTAGACGACTCTCTGCTCTATTTTACTTGGCGAGCGAGTCAAGCAAGCCATTTTCCGACTAGTTTTTGGTGTTGAAGCAGATCATTGAACGCATAAGCATTATGCACGAGATGCTTTCGGTACATTTGAGTATCAAAATCAAGATCATAGATTCTCTGAGGCTACTCAGGTAAGAGTGGATGGATGGGAATCTCCTGCAGGAGTAACGGATCCATGCCAGCATTGCGGAAATGTCCGCCATGAATGTTTTCAACCAAAAATATGACGGCCATTTATTTGACGAGACCTCAACCATTGACTTCAACCCGAAGAAATGTCACTTAATCAGTTTTGCCTCTCAGTTGGCAACGTCTTCATTTTGAAAATAATTTTCTGCAATCGAAACCGACCAAATGGCCAATTATTCTTACATTCCTTTCAAATAATTCAGTTTATTTAACACAAATGATGTTCCACCAGTTACACCATTTGCGAGGAACTAGAAGTGTTCAACTGCGATCGCTCTGAGCAACAAACTGCCAAAGAATGAAATTCCTGGGCTTAGAAGAAAATACATGCAGAAGTGAATGAGAAGATGCGAAATGGAAGCAGGAAAAGACCGATCCGAGCGAATGCGTGGTCGGGTTTGCCGGCCGGCCAAAACGCACACAAAATTGCAATTCTAATGAAAATGAATAGCACAGTTTACATGGGCGATCGATTGGCCACTCGAATCAAAGTATCTCAATGCCATTCCCGGCTAATGACAGCAATAATAATAATTATGGGTTTGGTTTGTAACACTGGCGTTAAGCCTGCAAGCTACTTGCCAGCCATCGCTAATGCACACGCCTTTGCTTTGTGAGCGACAGTGCATTCTGTAACGACCAACTTCCAGTAGCCGCATATCGCATAAGTTCTCGCGGTAATAAGCATCGACGATCGATTTTCAATAAATTGATTTATCACACAGAGCTTGTTATCGATCGAACGTTTTCGTTGACCGATTCAGGCTGCTTGGATCGACAGGTTCCTGCATCTGCATCGATCCGAAAGTTTTCGTTTGCAAAAAAAAAACAAAAAAACAATTCTCACAGCAACATTTCACCGACTGTGGACATCTTGTTGGTTTTTTGCATTGTAAATTTTTCAGACGGAAAAATGATAAATTGCCTATAGCATCGATTGGCCATCGTCTTGAAGCAATGTGACACATTGCCCATCGGTGGAATCGTCCAATGAAATATGCTAGCCATTGAAATTGACAAATTGATTGGTAACTTCTATGCAAAAATGCAATATGTTTCCAACCGATAATCGATGGAGCAGCCAACGCGTATCGAATGCTGGCTGCATTCGATGGCCATTGGGTGCTCATCGACATTTTCCGTTCGTACACACGAATAATTCAATTGCAGCATTCACTTCAAATCACCACAAGATTAACGATCCCATGCGCTTTCGAGCGATTGGTGTCCGGTGTGCGCGCACACAATAATCGATCGTCGCATAAATCAATTAAGTGACAGATCAAAATTTTCCTAAAATGAGATTAGAATATTTCGTTTTTGAAATCGAATTCGCAACTCGTGGCCACTATTACGGTTGCCCGATCGACCAATGAATGGATAAATGAGGGGAAAATTGCATCGAGTCCAATGGCCCCGAACATGGCATTGTGCTGTTCATGTTTCGAACGTATCACAAACATCAAAGTCTATGAGAGAGAGTTGTCCGCCGACACCGGGACTTTAATCAACTCATCGACATCGTCATCGATGTCATAGTCATCGTCGTCGTCGTTGTCGTCATTGGTGTGCGTTGGTATACCCCCTCTAGCGATTTATTAATTTTTTCCAATATTTCATTCAACCATCCATCGGTTGAATGATCGGAGCCCAAGAACCGTTTTATATCGAAAATTCACATAGATTTTCATGCATCAAGTCAATTTAGCCATCATCACGGCACAGAGA
>JANSTV010075138.1:0-10276 GCA_027564135.1 Lestremia cinerea | reverse complement strand
TTGGGGGCCTTCAACTAATCTTCATCACTGAGCGCCTCGTACTGGGCCGAAAGCAAGGGCTTCGGTTCCTGGGCCGGAGGAGGCGGCTGATTGCGTGATTGATTCTGATCGGTTTCTGTGGAGCTTTTCAGTGGCGGCGGCAACGTGTTGGCCGCCGCACCGGATACATTCAATGCGCTGAATGGATAAGCGTAAGTGGTAGTTGTGTAGGTCGTGACCGGTGGCTGGGGGAACTGCGACGTAATGATGGGTGAATGGTGTCGCCGGTCCACGTTCGAGGTGGACGATGCCGGAACAGTGGACGCCTCTTCGTCAATGACCATTTCGCCGGGTGTCGAACTGCGGTCAATATCTTTGTTGAGATGTTGCACTGACGGCGGTGGCTGCGATTGCTGCTGCTGCGGAGTGCGACGCTGTTGATCGTGAATATCTTCAGCGCGTTTCTCGTCCTCAGTGCGCATGGCCTCAGCGATGCGATTCTTCACGTAACAATCCAGCACGAATTGATGGGCAGTCGTAGAGGCTGGGGGTGGTGGGGCTCGATTTGGATTGACGCCCATTCCTGGTGCTCCTTGATAGTGTTGGTACACTTCGGGCTGATCATGGAACGGCTTGTTGCGTGGACTGGGCGACTGTGCCATACGAATTATCTGACGTTCGTCGGGTGTAGAACGACCTGGACCCGAAGCGGGACCGGAATTTTTGTTCGATTGCGGAGGTGCTGCCGAATGTGGGGGCGGCGGTTGAGAATCCTTCTGTTGTTGCTGCATGCGACGGTTGTAGTTCCACTGGTCGGTGGTGTTGATTGCTTCCTGTCGATACTGCATAAACGGTGGCTGACGCAATGGTAGGAACGGATTCGGACTGTAGTCTTTGGCAATTATCGAATCGGTCAGTTCGCCGAGCGTAATGCTCTTGGTCATCACTTGGTTTCGACCACGGTCAGAGTCCAAGTCGATGTTGATGACGTTTGGCGAGTGAGATTTGCCGTTATTTTCGGTTACCGCGGGATGCAGGTCTCGGACCTGGTACTGCGAACAAAGAATAACAGTTAGAATCGAACTGGAGGCCTACAGCAGTTCCAGAACACTTACAAATGACTGTAGAAGTCCATCACGACTGACTGGTGGGTCAGTGGAGGTCTTTGAAATTTGGTGTGTAATGATCGCGTCGATCAAATTGGCAGCCGTCAGACCGTCAGTTGGACCACGAGGTCCTACTTGTCTGCAATGAATTGAACGAGAATCAATTAGTTTGGTCCAAGCAGATTGAGCAGTGAGTCAATTACCTCTCATTGAGTGCTCGCTGAACTTGTGGATTCTCTCGCAAGAATCCCGGTGCGCCTGCATTCACCAAAAGTCGCGTATTTTCTCGGCGGCGTTCTTGTTCCTGTTCCTCTATCCTTCCACGCTCCCGTTCCCTATGCTCTCGCTCACGTTGCTCCCTCTCTCGATCTCGCTCAATACGTTCCCTCTCCATTTGCATCTGTCGTTCACGTTCTGCCTGCAAATTTCGTTCGCGTTCTCGCTCACGCTCAATACGCTCCTGATGATGCCGTTCCACTCGCTCACGCTCTGCTTGTGCATGCCGTTCACGATACTGTTGCTCTTCACGACGCTCTCGCTCACGCTCCCGTTCCATTTGATCACGATAGGCAGTGGCCGATTGTTGTTGTCGACGCTGCATATCGATCTGATGCTGTTGACGCATCTGCTGCTGGTGCTGATGCTGGATCTGCATTGCCATTTGCTCTTGAGCCATGCGTTGATGGTAGCGAATGTCATGATGCGATGGCGGCGGTGGATGCTCGCCAATGGTTACTTGCACGGCCGGACGCTTTTCGTCCTTTGGCACAGGCAGCTGTGGCTGCTGGACGGCCACATCGACCAATGAGGAGAATGCCTCGTGTCCTGCAATGCACCAATTCGGAGGTTGCGATGAGACGTTCGGCGCGTTCAAGTGTGCCGGGGCAAACTTACCGGGCAAGGTGTAATGGGTTTGAGGCATGATGTGGAGACGACTTGGAGCGGGACTGGGTGGTTTCGAGCCGCCAGTGTTGTGACGTTGAATGACACCTTGTCGTTGGGGTGGTGGAGTTCGATGTGGGCTTGGGGTGCTGAAAAGAATAACAAAGAATTGAGTTGATGTTCGCGACCAACTTCGTCAAAGGGTGACTCACCTGTTGATGTGCTCGGCAGGTGAGGCTCGGCTCAAGTATTCTGGGCGCGACCGCTGGTCTTTCTCAGCGTAGTAAAGAGCTGCGGGTGACCCTCCCACACCAGTGCTGCGAGGTGAAGGTGACTCCTTCTCACTGCGACCGCCACGCACCTGTTGGCCGTGCATCTGCTGTGACGTGATGTAATCATTCATGATGATCTGACGAGAGCTGAGTTGCTGCTGCTGTTCGAGGTTGTACGGTGCTGCGGTTCGCACTTGATACGGCGACCCGAAGGTAGGCCCTTGAGGATTCGGCTGCTGTGGCGATGGCTGTGCTGGACTTTGTCGACTGTTTTTGTAGTACTCGTACACTCGCTGCTTGTCTGGCAGGTGGTGAGATGGCAGATGCACGGGTGTTCCCTGGGTGATAGAGCCAAGTTTGTCACCGGTGGGCGGTGTTTGACGCAAGATACCATCGAAGCGAGGACTCAGCGTGGTTTGACCTTGGATCAAAATCGACTGGCCACTCGAGCTGACCGGTGTCCCATGTGTGATTGAACCTTTCGGACCAGATTGTTGATTCTGGTTCGGCGGGTGTTGCTGAATCTTCGGACTGAGCTTCGGCGTCGTCTTTGAAGAGACCTTGACTTGCTGCTGCTGCTGCTGCTGTTGTTGTTGTTGTTGCTGCTGCTGCTGCTGATGCTGTTGCTGTTGTTGATGCTGTTGCTGCTGCTGCTGCTGCTGCTGCTGCTGTTGATGCTGTTGTGCCATAGCCTGACCATGCTGCTGCGAGACCCTCATGCCTTGCACATTATGCTGAGCTTGAGCTTGTTGCTGATTGATCGAAATCGATCCCGGCACAGCCGACACAAACACCGATGGTGATTTTGACGGGCGATTATGCTCGTGATGATATCCCAGGTAAGTCGAATTCTGGTTTGGAATGTTCTGCTGGGGTGCATGTGGATCGCTGCGGTACATCGTGACATTGTTGCCGGGCAACGGTTTAGAATGGGCTGGTGGCGGGAAATTGTCCCGCGAAGGCTTCTTAATGCTCAAATCGAGCGTCTGTGGCTCGGGCTCATTGCGTGAATACACGACGATGCCTTCCTTCTGCATTTCGTGACCGGTCCCTTGGGACTGTTGGATCTGTGGCGGCTGAGTGGTTGGCTGTGACGTCCCCGTCTGACTCTGAACCGGTGTGATTGTGGCAGCGATCTGAGCGGGAATGCCATGAGGATGCTGGGCTAGAATCTGCTGCGTGTGGCCGTGCGAGTTCACCACGGACAATGTGGCCAAACCCTCAGGCGGTCCCGGTCGTCCTGAATGCTGCACCTGATTCCCTGGATGCTGCTGCTGCTGCTGTTGCTGCTGAGGCGGCATTTTCTGCATTTGTTGAGCTTTTGGAATATCGTTTCGGTATTCACGCACAAACGAGATATCGGGTCGTGAATTCATCACGCCGCCTTTCGGATGCTGTTGAACGACCATTGGCTTTGTCGGTGGTTGTTGCACCGTTTTCAACGATCGTTCGATCATATTCAACATGACATCCCGAACATTCAGTTCGGGATGATTCATCGGCACTGGTCCGTTCGGTATTGACGATGGGACCATCGTTATGGTTGTTTGGCTCGGGTAGATCAAAACTTTGGGGCTCTGGCGATTTCCAGGCGATGACTCGTTCTCTTCATCGGCCGTTTCAGTGGCCGAACTGTCGTACTCTTCGTTCTTTTGCTTGCGCGGTGCCTGACCCAGCGGAGGTACCAGCCGCTCGTCCTCGAACGTTGTCTTTGCGCCAGCTGCCTGAGCAGACGCCTCACTGGCGGCCTTTTCAACCTTGACAGTTCCCAGTTGTCCAACGGCATTCTTTGGACTATCAACTGACGCCGTATCACTTCCACCTTCTCGTTCATCGCCTGAGGTTGTGCTCAGATCCGATTCATCGCCATCGGTGATGACCGTTCGTCGTTCTTCGCTCGGATGCGATTTGTAGTATTCCGTCACAGCCGAATCGAAAGCGTACTTCTTTTTGCAATGAAAATAAAAGCTCTTCAATGCCACCGCCGATTTTCCCATCGCCTCGGCCAGCTGAGGCCATTTCGGACCGACCTCTTGTAGCATCGTTTTGAATTTGGCAATCTCATCTTCCGTTAGATTTGTCCCCAAAAGATGCGGCCCCAATTTCCGTTTGATCTTTATCAAACAAGCCGAACAGCATTTCGTGACGTTTGGCGGAATTTGAAATTCCTGAATGACTGGATCGCGAATATCTGGAGCCAATTCGAACAGGCGCGGCGGCAAATTACGGAATCGTTTGACGCGATCCTTTGGATTTGGGCACGTCGGCAGTGGACAGCTGGCGTAGCGACTTCGCACCGATTTGCATTGACACGAATTGCAGACCCGAGCACCGGACGGTATCGTTTCCTCGGGAATCCCGTACTGTTGGCCGCGACCCTTCTCGAGCGGTCTGGTTCGCGGACAGGCTTCCTCCTTACACACAAAACACGCTTGCAATTTGTCTGAAACGAAAAGTAAAAACGATTAAATCTTCCATTCAGTCACTCGAAGAAGCTACAACTCCGGCCCTGCCGAGCACAAACCACCCTCCACCCCTCGAGACCACCGTCGTCGCCAAAGTGAATAATTCAAAAATCATAAAATTTACAAATTCTTCTCGTCATTTCGTTTATCTGGAACGGTCTCGGGATGCAAACCATCAAACTCAAACAAAAGTCAATTTAATTTTTCAAATTGGCATCGACGACGAGAAAGATGAAAAAAAAACCTCATATTTTTCCATGAAAAAAAAAAACGCGATTCTGTTCAAACACACGAATGCCCGCAATTCCACAATTCGCTCTGTTGCGATTGTCTGTGTACAAAGCCACCGGAAAGCATGGCCCCAGTCGAACCGTATGAAAAACTACTGCACGATCGTGAGCGAGCAAACAACAAACCCGAAAAGAATAAATTCATTTCATTCGATTTTTATTTACATTTTTTTTCTCTGTCAGCCATTTTTCGGTTGGGCCTCTCGGCAGTCGAGCACATTCGAAACAGCCATCAACAGCCCGTAATTACTCTAATTGCAATTGTTGCGTTTCTTCGCAACTTATTTCGATGAAAACGCTCGCCAAAAAGAGTTTTTTCCACTTTGAACGTTACCGCACAGAGCACGAAGGCAAAAGGGGAGAACGCAATAAATTCGAAAGCAAATATCGACATTCGCTCTACGAGGGAACAACGCCCCGCCGCATCGACCGCATTTCGATTTGATGCGCTTCGCAGATTGAAATTCAATTTCTTTCAATTCTCAAGAACCTGTTGGCTCGATTAACCCGTCGCCCATCCAACGGCTTACGTCTTACCATTCGCAACGTCATTGAACGCTGCCACCAGATGGCTGCCAGCAACAGTGGCTATTCGAATGGAATTAAATGGAACGTATTACATTGAGTGTGTTTACAAAACAATATTTATCTTTTTCATATTTAAAGCGTAATTCATCGTTCACGAAAATGAGATTTTTCCATTTTCCCAACAAGTTCGCGAGGCAAGAATACGAACGGACCGAATCAATGAAATGTTGTTTGTTCAATTTGCGGATTAGCAAATTGAATGCTTTGGAGAGACGGAGATGTTGTTTGATGATGCTTGCCCTTGGTGACGAAGTATCAATGGATTTCATGGTGGAAGACAGTCCACCCCATTCCACCCAATCCATGCCTCACACGTCTCTCAATTAATGGCCCAAATGAGCCTTTCAAAGCCCAAAATCAATTCCGACCAAAGCGGAAATGAAACCCCGACAAAACTCTCATTCCGCAAATTCATTCCTTTTCGATTTATTTATTTTTAATAAAGTTGAAAAAACATTCAAAAGCATCCCAGTTTGCATGTCGGTCCCATGAGGATGGTCGCACGCGTACAACTCGACGAGAAAATTGCTCGCTTCTGTTCACTGTGACGGGTTCGTTTTGGACTGTTTTTCATTTCCGCGACAGTGGTTGTCATTTCCATTTTGTCGAATGTGTGAATTGCGAGCCAGTCGGATGGGATCGATTGAAGACCATAAACACGACAGCAACAACAACAACGACAAATCCGCTTGATTGAGATTGTCTACAAGCCCAGAAGTCACAATTGCCATTGTTTGACTTGGTTTTTTTCTCTTCGTCCATTTCTGCGACAATGATTGCCAACCGCTTGGGGATCCAACCAAACAATTGTCGGTGAACGAAGAAACGAGCTTATGAAATAATAACGAATCCATCGGTTCACGGTGAGATGCATCGAAAGGTAAATGTAAAGCGGAAACTGAAACAGAAATTGGCTACCGCAGACTCGACCAGATCTCTTGCCAATGTCAATTCGTTGTGCACACACACACATACACGAGCTCGTCCACTCCTACACGAACGCAAAACACGCCGCAATTCATTCGCCTGACCGAATTGTGACAATGGAAACCGAATGTCATATTGTAATTTTAATGGTTTGCAAACACACCGCATATTTTAAAACGTTGAATTGTGAATGCGACAAGGATGAACTTTGCCAATGAGAAATGTGCTCGCCAGAAGCGGAAACTGAAACAGAAATTGGCTACCGCAGACTCGACCAGATCTCTTGCCAATGTCAATTCGTTGTGCACACACACACATACACGAGCTCGTCCACTCCTACACGAACGCAAAACACGCCGCAATTCATTCGCCTGACCGAATTGTGACAATGGAAACCGAATGTCATATTGTAATTTTAATGGTTTGCAAACACACCGCATATTTTAAAACGTTGAATTGTGAATGCGACAAGGATGAACAAAGAATCGCTGGTACGATGATGGGTTGAGCAAACACAACAGCATCGGTTGAATTTGGAGGGTTGGTGGCGGGTTGTCAAGTGGTTCGGCCGAACATCGTCATTATGAAATATCGTTTAAATATTCATGTCGACCATCGCTCTCGATTCTAATTTGAAAAACAACAAAAGTAGAAAACAAGAATGCGAACGTTCATCAGGTGAAATGGGCACCATTGGGGATGTGCGCCGCAGATGCCTCAAACCGGAAAACCGGATGCATCGACTGGCCGAAAAAAAAATAGACTGAACCCCATCCGGTTCATTCGTATCATTTCTAAAATACAATACTGCGATTAGCATTCAGCTGAGAACGAAAATCAAACAACAATTCGGCCAAAACGAAATACGGAAAATGATGAATAGCTAATTTTTCGGTCAATTCATTTTGCAACGGGGTTTTTCGGCAATTTATTTACCAAAATCAAATAGACGGTTCAGAGAGAAAGAGCCAATGGCAACATTAAAATGAATCATTTGCGATCGTTGCCGAATTGAAATATTGTATCGTCGACGGGAAAACTTTCCAAGAGGAAACTTTCATTAACAGCCAATTATTTGTGCCGACCGGGTGCATGTTAGGCGGGGGCGGGTAGGACGGGCGTTAATTTCATTCACCGTTCCATTGGAAATTATGAAATTTTCTATAAAGCGATTCAGAATGAGTTCCCACACGCTCGAATGAATCGAGCCTCGAATCGAACAATGATGAGGCTCTCGCTTCAATTCTCTTGAAATCAATTTGAGTGCATTTCATTGGCTGCCGCCTGAATACACACCGGAATCGATGCGATTCTCTGAATTTACAATTCAACGGGGGAGCCCACCGGTGAGTCTGATGGATATTCATTTATTCCACGAGTTGGCATCCTTTCGGTTGAGCACATCTTCAAAAGCGCCAATAAATTTAAACCAGAGGGAAGTCATGCCATTCTGGACGCGGCGCCATAAATATTCAAAATGACGAATTCAATTTTAATTATGGCAATTTTTCCAGAAAAAAACGCCACTTGTGCCTGATGTCGATTGGTTGAGACCAACCATCGTCTAACGGTAAATCTTAATAATGAATTCGTCCACATTTAATTAAGCGGCGAATAGCGGGTCGACTAATTGAGAAGAATGAAATGAAATTCGCTTTATTGCCACCCCTTCAGGAGCCACCCTCACCCTCACCGGAGAGGCTTCTACTTGACAGTGGGTTTTCTTCACGGCCACCATTTGGTAGCGTTTCGCCGTTAATTAGAATTTATTCATATTTGCATTTCATTATAATTTGTTTTTTGTTATTTGTCATTCGCCACGAACCGCTTTCATAACCGCATAACCGGTTGAAATCATCGCCTGTGATTGATCCCTTCAACGAGATTAGCGATGTTTTTTGGGCTAATATTTGCTGTGACGAGGGATTCGGTTTGTGACAGGACTGTGATTTCAATTCGATTGTTGGCCTCATGTAAGTAACGGCCAAGATTAAAATCGATGATTTTTGAACCCGATTTCAAGTGAATCAGCTAATTAGCCCCTTTGGAAATTGTGGCAATGGTCGAAGCGATTCGGTTGAGGGACCAATTCAGGTGCATATGGCCCATCATTTAAATGCGCGTCGATCATAATTAGCGCGATAAATTGAATGGGCTTGAATGGGTTGAACCGTGAAGATGTCAAACAAATGATAGCATTTATTAAAAATCGAATTAAATAAAATTCATTTGTCGAACCAGTCAATCGCCGTCATTCACCACATGTTACAATGCCATTACGGTTATTGCAATCCAATTCGAATGGGTAAATAAGTGTAATTCAATTATGGCATGTTGTTGCCTGCGTCTGTGGGCCGTGCTCTCTCACTCTGTTTGTGTGTATTTGCGTTGCTTATTTTTTGATGTTCAGCGATTTGAGCAAATAAATGGTTTTCGAAATAATTCGCCCGCCGGGGTGGCGCACACATGCACACCATCCGAATTTTCCGGGTGAATAATGAATCGGTAAAAGGTTCTAGAGAATTTGCTCGATGGTTTTGAATTCGAAATTATTTTGAAATCGAACCCAATGACAATCAATGGCGGTTCGACACCACAGCTTGCGGAAACCATCAGACGAGAATCGATGCAAAATTCTAATGAATTTATTTCGATTGATGACGTCTTGTGCAACAAACACAAAACAGATTGAATGCGATGCGGAATTACCGTTCGATGGATGGACATTCGAAACGGTGTAAAATCGTCCCAGTCAACCGCTACCCTGTCCGCCGAAGAGCGACCACCCCACGTTCAAAGTCATTGGGTATTAATTAATTTGATGTTTTGTTCGAGATAATGAGACAACGAGCAGCAGCCATAATTCGTTGTTATTATTTGGTTTCCAACAATTTCAATTGAGTTAAATTCGATTTGAATCGAAACTATCGATTCGCCGATGTAACCGCACCGGCTAATATTTATCAATAATTTCATTGTTTTTTGTCGTTTTGGGCCGCCTGATTGATATTCAGGGAGACTGGAGGGATTCGAGGGGGTTGACTGCCATTGGCAACACACACACAAAACAACCAAATGGGCAATCGAATGAAATGAAAATTTTATTTTCGAAAAACGTTGCTCCCAAAACGGCTCGATCTGGTGTCCCGATGTGCGCTCAGTCATTGTTTGATTATTTATTTATCTAATTAACTATTATTTTATGAACAGCAAACAATTAACGGGGTAATTGAAACATCATTTTAATGAATTGTAATTCATCAATTTGGGATTTTCGGTGAGCGCTTTTGAGTGCATTGAAGTTCAGGTGAAGCGGCTTAGTGGGGGTGGAATGGGTGGGCGTTGTTTTGAAGGCCGGATGGGGTGTGAGTCAGCCATTAGAAATGCTCATATTGGTGAATCAATTCGATTCCAATTCAAACGCAAAATGCGATTTGGAAAATACATTTATTTATTTTTCGCTGTTTTTGTGGAAATTTTGTCGAAACAGCTTCGGAATTCTACCCCACCTTCGCAACTTCCACGCGAGCTCATTCGCGACTCGGTTGAAAAGTTGAAACAACAAATTCGAAATTATTCGTATTCAAATACACCGAAACGAAATGGCTCGATTACGTGGATGAATTTAGTGAGTGCTAATTAGCGATTATTGCGCCAACTTGGCAAAATTCCTAATTAAATAACAATCTCGGCGATTGGAAAACTGCTTGTTTTGCTGGGCTGGATGTGTGGGGAAACGCGAGGAATTCGTGTTATTCGATGATAAG
>JANSTV010075116.1:0-10277 GCA_027564135.1 Lestremia cinerea | reverse complement strand
TATGGCTCGCAGCTAGTTGGTTATTATTAAAATGTCACATTCGGTACATTGACAGATTTTTGTTGGTCTTTCCGTGGCTTGGGCTGTGCATGTTAATGACAATTTTGTTACTTTTTAATTGTATGTTGAACATATTGGATATTTTTAAAAATTATTTTCTTTTTTTCCAAAAAATAAATTCAGAGTGGCGTAGGGTTCACCGGGGGATTATGCGGGATTATCGCCATTTGCAGCAAACGTAGAAAGAACCCGCTCGAGAATATTCAATCAAAATCCTCGGTTTGTTCTTCCAATTGGTAGTTTAAATGGCGAATTTCCGCCCTAAAAACGTACCGATTCCATTCGGTTTATGAGTTCCGGCCAAAAGCTTAGCCGCCTCTGCTGAGATTGCGATGTTACTCGGCTCTCAGACGATTATTACTGAATATTTGATAATCCTACAGTGTCGGCCAGTCGAATGTAATGGCCAATTCCAATTTGATCATAATTGATTGTCGAAAGAGCAATTCTTGCTTTGGCCGCTTGAATGCGACACATTGAATCCGTTCAATTAGCTTTCGACGAAATGGAAGTTAATTCAATGGATTGTTCCTGGTGTCACACCGGTTAATGTGACAAATGACAATTTATTAATTTGTTTTCTCTGACAAGATAAGGGTTGAACTATTCGAGGAAACTAAACGACTGCTGTCTGCGAAATTGCCTGTTCTTCATTTGAAATCGCTGGCAAGATGATTGAGAGCAGTGCAAAGGCATTCAGCAGCAACGGCTGAAATGTAGCTCTCGTCGAAATCTCAACAACCAACATCGCAAACCATCGCACCGCAACCGCACATTCATCAACTATTTACTCATTCAATTAGAAACATTTTCCGCATTCTAATCGACACATCGTCGTCGCTTCAAAACTAATTAAACTAATATCCACATTCATTGAGTGTTCATTCAGCAACACTGGAAAACGATAAGTGTTTTCCGCAAACAAGAAAACGGGGAAAATGTCAAAACAAACAAACATTCATTAAAATTATTACACAATAATTAAGTGTGTGGTAAATCGGTAGTTCAATGTGTCTTCGTCCTCTTTGTCGCCTCGTCGTCCTCGTCCCCATCATCATCGCGTCACAACCACCATCACCACTGTGCGAATGATGGCTTGCGATTGTGATAACTAATTCACAAGCGCTTGTCGAGGTGTTGTAAATTACAAGTCGCATCGACACTAAACAAACACCGGCTGTCACCGTGCGACGTCAGTGTGGGTGTGGTTGATTTTTTGTCTTAGCGCGTACGCATATTTGTGCATGCGAAATACGGCTATAGATAACGGGCATTTTGCGATTAATCGGAATGTCGTAACCGAAACGCTTATCGAAGACAACACGCTATTCACTTTCATTTGTATTCGCGCCTCACAATCACACCATTGTGCATTTCGATTCGGGCCAATTGCCAACATCTGATGCGACACTTGCGCCTGGTGGCCCACATGACCCTCCTGTGGGTTACGGTCATGCCGCGAACCGTTCAATGGGCATATTGACGCTTTCGACTCGAATTTCCAACATTAAAGTTCGAAACGAATGCGTGTGCGAATCAATTTTCGCCACATTGGCAAATTCAATGCGATGGTGCTTTTAGAACTTGTTGAATTCGAATTTAGATTGCGTTCGAATTGAATGTTAACCCGGTCCGATTATCGAACGCATGGCGAGCGCACATTGCTGCAAATGCAACACTTTGGACGGGTTATTATATATGACGCGGTCGGTGCTGTTTGTATTGAACGAGCTCAAGTGCTTTGGAAGATAGGCGTGAAATCAAATGAATTTCTATTTTTGCGATGAACGGGAATTTATTGAAAAGTAAATATTTCTGAATTTGGTTGGATGGCAATGAATTGCTAAAAAAAAACCCACCCCCTGCGTGCTTGCCCCTCATCGAAGGAAGGTATCTCATGGAGGTCGGTTGACAGCCTATTGGAAAATCTCGTTCCAAATCGACGTCAACCAAACATTCTCCGTGTCACATTTTCACTCCTCAAGTGGCTCGGGGTGACTGGCCTTCCGTCCAACAGGACATACAAATGTCAAATAATTTGATAAAAAAATGTGTTTAAATTTATTTGCTTGATATTTTTTTTTTGTGTTTTGATGCAGTCATCGTCGTCGTCACATTGCGTCGCGCATTGTATTCTCAACGATCCTCGTCGTTGCGGTCGTCGTCGTCGTCTCACATCAATTTTTATGGCAGCGAATATTCTATTTGTTTTGATTCGTTTTATCTATTTTCTTTTGGCTGTCATTTTGTCTCAAAACTTGAATCTTTTTTTTTCGTTTTGTCGTTTCCTCGTCACTGCTCCCAGTCGTAATTCCATTTAGTTTGATATAGCTCATCATACAAACGCAAGCGATGGAACAATTGTTTCCGATGGAAAATGTTACAAAAAATTCGCTATTTCGTTTTGGTGTCGCTTGCGCTGCGGCCTCTCGGCTGTCGGTTTTGCGTTTCGAGCAAACTGTCGTCGGTGTTGTTGTTTGCTAAAGTCATTCAATTTTAAATAGGTTGATACGAATATGGCAAATATGATTACGCGCTATCTTCTTAGCTGTTATTGTTTGTTTGTTAGATGCACTTAAATGCGAAGAAAATACCTCGTTGGGGGATCTTTCAGTTTGTTTTCGCTGTTTTGCATCGAATCGAATGGTCTTTTTGCTCTGGATTGCTTGCGGTTTTGGCAAAGTGGAAGGGATTATTTAACGCGATGACATTGAAAGGATTCTCAGGACTTCTTTTTTTTTTTGAAAAAAAAGGACTCCTCGAGTCCCCCAAGAATTTGTAGAAAGCGAGAAGCTCATTACAAACCCCTTTTCCCAGAGAACAACTCGCGAATCATTCAAAAAAACCCTCTCAATCGACTACTCATCGTCATCACTCAACGACCATCAATTTCACGGGGTCATCTAAAATGCATGCTCCACTGAACAAACACACAACTCGGTACTCACTCGCACTGAATAACGTCCAATTAGAATTTCACCGAGATTCAACAGGTTCCCGAGAATGTCACACGATGCACGGTACATAAACGACCAGATGAATGCAAATCAAAGTCCGCACAAGGCCAGCGTTCAATCGAAACTGGTGGCCAACAAGCGACCATAGCCACTGTGTGTATTCCCAATGGCCATGCCATTCAACGACAGCACTGGCGTCAAATTCGAGTGAACAGAAAAAACAAGCAAAACAAAACAAAAATTTTGTTGAAAATGTGCAAAAACACGAACGACGAAAAAAAATAAAGTCGCAAAATCTAAGCCTACAAATGTGCAGTGACGGTGGAAATGCGGATGGTGAGCTGCGGCGCGGTAAGGCGAACCGCTGGAGAAGACTCATATTCGCATTTGCCATTACGCAAAATAGACACAGTGCACGCGGGGCGACACATATGCCACATCCAATTTTGATGAGTCAATCAAAAGTCATCGCTTCGCGCCCATCGACAACGTACCCATTCGTCGCATAGAACGATTTTTGCAGTTTGATTAACTTTCGGTTTTGTTGCGCATTTGAATGACTTTGCGTCACAAAAGAAACTCAAATTGTTGTTGGGTTTCGATGTTTTGATTATTTACGATTTGATGACAACCAGACATGGCCATTTGCTTAGGTTTGAAATGAGCAAAACCGATTCGATTGCATACCGGATGTTTGTGTGAATGTCAATTGTGTTTTTTTTTTTACTTTTTGCTCAGAATGGGTTTCGGGTATTTCAATTTTGCTAGGCGACGATTTTCAGTGAATTTGATAGCGCACACAGAAATTGGTCATTTGGCCGTGTTTCGACGAAATGATCATTGAGTTGCGGTTTGCCGCATTTGCATTCGCACAACACAGCCAATGGACTTTTGCTTAGATTTCAATTCCAGAATCGGAGAAGGTTCCCGGTGAATCGACCCGCCAACTCAGCTCAAACATCCCATTTCGAGCAATGCGAAACTCTTTCCGATCCAAACAGAGGCATTCGCCCTAAAACAAATATCATTCACCCAAAATGAATCACCTTCTGAAAACCCCACCATTCAAATTCAACGCAATTCTGAAATGACATTCAGCCGCCAACAACCGTTCACGTCTAGCCAAAGCGATTTGAATAGCAAACGCAATTGCTGCTCATCAAACTATCGAGAATGTGTTACAACGTCGCGCCGAAAAAAACAGAAATGAGGCGAATGTAATGCCGCGCTGTTTGATGCAAAAACACACTCGAAACGGCTGGCTACGATGACGATGGCTGCGTCAGATCACGATCAACAAGCTAAAAATAGCCGATTCCCGGCAATTAGTCATTACACGTCCAACATGCAATGCCTAATGCGCCACCAAGATTCCATCACATTCATAATCTTCAATTGAAAAAAATAATAATATCGAAAGGCACAATGAACGACAAAGCATTCGAAATGAGGAGCACTCGTCGAGCGCGACGAACAAATGCAGGCGAGAGGAGAAAAAAAACCATCAAAAATAAACATTTTTGCAAATAAAATAATTTTTTGAGAGAATCGGAAAACACAGAAAACGAAATAATAAACTCAGAAGAATTGTTGACGGCAACGAAAAAATACCAAAGCAACAACAACAACAGCAACGCAACAGCAAGAACATCAACATCAGCAATAACAATGCGATCATCGTGCTCACACAGCGGCCCAGCACAGTGAACAAAAAAAATCGTCTAAATAATTCGTCTATATTTACCTAAAAGCATCGTGCGCATCGCATTGGGCGACGGGAGAACGCAAAACCGTTTGCGAAAAAGTGCATGACCTGTTCTCATCTAAACGAACTTGCTCAATGCCAAATAACATCTATGCAAACGTTCATTCAATGTCGACACATATTTTGATCATTCGCACACACATCCACACGCTCACAAGCACACACACACATACGTGTCGAAGAGTGATGAATATTATTTGAATGCGTCCATTCGTCTCGATAGACGCGTTCGACCACCACAGTCGATCACACAGACCGCACTCAGACAACAATCTCACGACGAAGACGATGACAAAAGCGCGACGCTCAAAACGAAATGCACAATCGAGAACCGGCTTCAAAAATAGTAAATGCGATTGCGTCACACATCAAATAATGCTTCAAATATAAAACAATCGCAAGCGAATGAAGAAACGGGCGAAAAACGAAGAAGAAGAAACCGCCAGCAAAAACAAAACAAAACAAAACAACATAATCATCATGAAAATCGTCGTCATCCTCGTCGTTGTCATCGTCTAGTCGCCTAGTTGATTGTTAGGCCAATGGTTTTATGGGTTATTAGGCTGTGACGGCGGCATTGGCGGCGGCAATGACGACGATGCGATGACTAATCACACGCGGAAGCTCGTAGACGGTGTCGCGGCACGATGACGTCATCAGGTTGGTGTATTCTAATGAATGTCTAATGGCGGTTGGCGCGCGAATTCCATCACATCGACATGGCTGGTGAGCTCAATGTGTGTGAGTGTGTTTGTATGTGTTTGTGTGTGTTTGTGTGTGTTTGTGTGTGACCGAGTGTACGAGCGAGTGGGATTGTTCTAATGTGTAATTGCGATTGCGAAAAGTCAAGAGTTTATTGACGTGTCGTTTGGCTGGTTTGCCGAAATATTAGAATTGATGATGCATTCTGATGTGCCGCTGTCTGACGTGATGCTTCACTTTTCATGCCATCAGTTCAATTGGCTGTTTTGTGAGTTGCGTTATTTGAATTTTATTCAAATATTGCATTCGAATTAACATCGGCAGCGAGGTGCTTGAACGGCGTGTTTTATTTTTGTTGCGATCGCGATTCAATTGTGTGGATCGGTTGTTTGAATGCGATCAGTTCGGATGGTGATCCCGGGATGTTGACGCAATTTCAATGAATACGTAAGATGACACCACTTCGACGTTGTACATTTCGGGAGGTTCGATGAGCATAGAAAGGTCATTGGCATTTTTCGAACAAACAATGACCGCAATGCAGATCGTCGTCAGAACCAGCTTTTGTGTGCGACCATTGTGAATGTGTGAGTGAGCGAAAGGAGTGAGGAATGGCAAACCTGAATTGTTTGAGAACCAAATTCGATTCTATCAAACGATTCGGTCAATGACACGCACACACTCACGAAGTGCGTGTGTGTTTGTGGTTGTGATGCGGTTTGGGTGTGGAATCGCTAGCCGCAATTTGGGATGCAGAACGAGCTGCGATTATATTGTATGGATGACGGATTGGTGCGAAACGAGTTGGCGTCGGCTCGTATGGTTTTTTCAATGTGGATTGATTAATTGCAATTTAGTAATTTTCGATGCGAGCAATTAGAGGTGGCTGGGCCAGTATCGCTTATGTGGCGATTCGAAAATGTTTAATAAATCGCCATTTTTTCATTTGGCCCCCAAAGCCATTGATCTCGAATGAAAACCGAGTTGAAAATTCATCCGAAACAGTTTTTCATTTTTATGGAAAATATCTGGTCAGAAAATATGCAGACGAGCGGTAAAAAAATTGTATAAAAAAATGCAATTCATTCGACGGATGCAGCAATCACATGTTGAATACACTGCTGGATATTGAATGTGATGTCGTTGCATTCGAAGTTCCAACAGAATCTGTTTTCGTCAACAGCTCGCTGTGACGCTTTCGAATGGGACGAGAGAGGGAGTTTGATTGCATGCGCTTTGATGTCGAATCGACAGTTCAACCGAGTTCCGCTTTTGCATCATGCGATTCCAAGCTCAATTTTACGCATTCCATCAACGTCAATCGCAGCACAACATGTCGAATTTCATTCATCCCATTTCGGTGACGATGCTCCGATAAAATCTTGCTTCAAACTGTCAACCACCCATCAGCGCGCCCGTGCCTCCCGGCATGGATCCCATCAAAACTTTAAACGATGGTGAATTGATGCGAAAATTATATGTTATTTACTCTAATGATTCTGAATGAGTCGTTTGCAAGTCAATCGACGATGTTACGGGGAATGTGTTTCGACATCGAAAAAGCGATGCGTGTTGGAGTGCGGGAAATGTTTGCATAAGTTTTGTCTCGATGATTGTTTGGATAAAACTATTGCCATTTTGACATTGCCGCCGTTTCGCCCTCCACAACTTTCGCACCTGAACTGACACGGATGTTACTCTGGCTGCGTTGTTAATCGCTGGCAACATATTCATCGCTGTTGATTCAGGGTTGAATTATCATAATTGAATTAGATGAAAAACACCTACTTTGTTGAATGAGAGTGGAGTGACGCATGTGGTGGAATTTCGGCTAATTGAATGTCGGGTTTGTGTCAATTTCGTCGGCTGGGAAATTTGATTATTGGCACATTTTGTTGTTTAATCGCTTTTTGCGGGCGTTTTGAATGGTGGTGAGGAGCGATGATGAGGCGAAAATTTGGTTATTTAGTTTTCAACTTCGATTTTGGGTTGATTTTAGTTTGAAAACAACGGTGCGAGTGGTGAAGAAGCAATTTTTCCGGGTTCTTGCCTTGGGGCCTGGTTGAAGCTAGACTAGATGAATCCAAAGCAAACAAGCATTTCTGCAGCCTTTTCAATTCGCAAACAAATTCAAACATTTCCGACTCTCCAAACACCACGTCGACGTCTACTCGCCGACACACTCAAATCAGCGACGAAAAAGAGAGAAAAAAAAAATCCTCGTCGTCGTTTTCCAGCTAAGTAAACTCGTTCGAGAATGCACGACGAGACGATCGCAAAAAGAAGTCTAAAAAAAACTCGCAGTTCCTGCACACACACACACACACTCATACACACACGTAAACATTCTAACAGAGACATTGTCAGAAACCGCATAGAAATTGAAGCCGAAGGAATAACTCAACGCCGAGCCATAGCGTTCGTTTAGGCTTGCCGGATGATCGACCGGAGTGAATAAATTGCAGACGAACTTTAAACAAAAAATGTATTTGTCAGATTTGGGCTGCTAATGGACGAGGCGAAATCTATTATGCACCAGCGTCAACCACTTGAATGGCCAAATACACACTAACACACACACGCACACCCTCTCTCGCGCGTACGGAGAGAAGAAGAAAATGAAAACGCAAATAGCGAATGAAGAACAGCGAAAAAAAATAACAGCAAAAAAATCGCCGTAAAAATTGCTCGTTTGATTCGTGAATTCGCAAATATTTTCGTCGGGGCCGTTGACCCACCGAAAGTCTTGCTGTTTGATGTTCGTCGATCGTTGCTGTGGTGGTGTTTGGCTCATTTTTAAAATCGCTGTTTGTTGTTTGGCTTTGCGATAGGCAGTGCGGTTGTGTGTGCATTGCGCGCCGTGAGCGGAGACGCTTGTTGTTTCTGCCTCTTCTTGCTTTGCTTTTTTTCCTTCTTTTTTTTTTCGTCAAGAGCCCAAAGGCTGCGACGAATAGACGAGTGTTGGTTGTGGTGTCGCGATTGAGGCGCATTCGACGGAGGTGAGGAAAATCATTTTGATTTCGAATTGAACATTCACGACAATATATGCAAACATCTCGCATATCCGGTCGAACGGCGACGTACAACATTTCTAACAGATTTCGCTTGCGTTTTGACGATTGGCACGTAGCCCTGTCGGGTTCCACTTAGAACCTTCGTTTTAGCCAATGTGATGAATATAGAGACGAGGCGAGAGTTATTTTTGCGGTGAGCCAACGTGTGAGCACTCGACGTCGGAGGGACGTTTACTTGCACTTCATTTGAATACGCAGTCTGTTGGACTCTTTCGACGGAGCTTGGTGTTGTCTACCGTTTTCCCTCGACATCTCCACGATTCACATTCAATCAGGGGTTGGGTTCCGGGAAGAAGGAAAATGGGTGTCATCTTAGGTTCCTCCAAACTCCGTTTCCAGGAGGAAGTTGAAATCCTCTAAAAATCCCATCAGTTGGACTACCTTCCATCGGCATCACCATCAACGAATCGATTGGGCGAAAATAGTGTCGAATGCCTCGCAGTGGATTTCGGTTCTCGAGAATTTATGGTTCATTCGTATCTGCAGTGAACCCCGAAAATCGAAAGCGAAAAGAAAACGACGAGCGAAACTGTTTCGATAACAAATGAGCATCGATTCTCTGGTATTCTTGGAGGACTTCGGAGTCAGCTCCGAAGCTTGCATGCGTTTGTGTGTGTATGTGTACGAACGTTTTAATAATAAATGTCCTATAAATCTCGTTTTCGGTTCGAGACGAGATGAAGAAAAACGTTGCCGCCATTCGGCTCAACGCACGACTGTGATTGTGTAGGCCGATCGTTTATTGATTTTCCACCCTTGCAGAGGAAAATTGAAGAAAAAAACAAACATTTTCTCGCCATTTTCGAATTACCTCTCGCCTCGCACGTCGTCACATCACCCAAAAACTGTTTGCTCAGCAACAATTCTATTTTCGATAGAATCGCGGGCCTCGTCGTCAGTCATTGTTGCGATATGCCCGTTGTGGTTCGTTGGATTCAATGTGTGAACGCAAATTCGCATTTGAAAATCACCAACCAAATATCCTGTCTGGGCGAATGATTTCAAATCGAATTCGGTTCGGTGTCTCTTTCGCAGCAGCTCATGCGAAATGTCGATTTGGGGCTTGGTCAACCTGTCTTGGAATTGATTACGTTTCAAATGAACGAACATTTCCACGTCACTCCTCTGGCGAGGCGACGACGTTTCCATTCCACGCCGTCAACCCTCAAAATTCAGGAGCACAATTTTGCGTAAATATTTGTGGAATATATTGTTGATCTGCCGGAATGCGGTTGACTTAATTTTTTGTTTTGTTTTGTTTTTTTTTCTTGTCGTGATGAGATGTTTGCTGATTAAAAATATCGAACGAATTTGCGATCGATGAAAAACATCTTGTTTTGCTAAATTTTGAAAACAGATTTGTTTTTGTCAAGGCGCGTAGTGAAATAGGTGGAACTAAGCAAACATCCCCGAGCAGGTGGGCTGCGACATGCGTCGCCGTGGCAAATGTGTTGTTGGCAGAATTGCTCTCCTGAAGGAAGCTAGGCCGATGCGGAGAAAGTGACCTCAGCAGGCGTGACCCTTCGCCAAAGGTGAGCAAGTCAAATGCCTCATCGATGGCATCGTCCCTGCATCGCACTCTAAACCGCATTACATTGACGTGTCACACCGTTTCTGCAACAGCCAACATGCTAATCGCAAGCAAACACGTCCCATGCAAATCGAATTGCCCAATATTGATTCGATCACCGACGGCTTTCTGTTGCAATTACTATTGCA
>JANSTV010075105.1:0-10277 GCA_027564135.1 Lestremia cinerea | reverse complement strand
CTCGAACCACCTAACCGCCTTTGTAAATAGCCTGGGGCGTACCTCGACATCCAAATTCCATGTCATGCTTGCTGGTGTTCGGCTATCATTCCATGCTTGATTCACCCTTATCCATTCGGGGACCGAATCATTTCCATTCATTCGCCTTGCCATCGCATTCGCATTGATCAATCCTCATTTTGCTTGTCATTCAGGGGCGAGAAACTGTACGTCACCAAGGACAAACGGCTGAAGCCACGGTGGCAGAAGAAACTTTGCTGGGCAATTTTGGCTGCATTGCTGGCGGGAGCACTGATTGTTGGACTGTTGGCTGCGAGTAAGTACTCTTGATGACGGTGCAAAGAGCAGGGGTTGACGTTGGTTTGCTTCTAGCTGGTGTTATTGGCAGCGAACCGGAACCCGAACCAATCGAGTCTACCTTTGAAAGCGTGAATGCGGCAGGCGTCTTTGGTGCAGGCCGGAAGAAGGTAAATCGTACGGAATATCCCTCGTCACCTGAACCACCGAGGTCGACGGTACCCCCGAATCCTCCAACCACCGATGAGAATCTCATTTACGGTAAGGCATTTGCGGCAGCCTCAGTTTGAAGGACCACATCTTGACTGATCAATCTTACAGTGCCGAATTCAATCGACGGTCAGCTTAAAATCACGAACATTGAATTCTTGGAGGAGTACAAGGACCATGATGGTTTTGCTTATCAAGCAATGACGCGAGAAATCGAGAACGGCATCAAGGAATCGCTGGAGGACTTCAACACCGAGAAGATTTTCGTTAAAGTCCTCAACTTGACGTGAGTGTTGATTGCAAGGGCGTTGAGCAGTTCAGTGTAATTGATTTCCTTCCTTTGGTATTTGGCAGGTCTGGATCGATCGTCGTGGATTATCGAGTCAGCTGGACTGACGACAATGCGCTGAGCGAGGATATTTTGAATGAGAGTGTTTCGAGCTACGTGAAGGACAACCATGGCTACCTCTACAGCTATCTGATAGACCAGAATACGATGGCTTTCAAGCGACTAGTGGATCGTTGCGCGATGAACACTGCTGAAATGGGGTAAGTGTGGGGTTGTCTGTTGATTGATTCCGGTGGAGTAACGTGTGATTTCTACTTTCTGCTAGGTGTGACTTTGGATGTCAGTTTGAAGAGAAACTGGTGGATTTCACGTGCTCATGTCCGGAACGTATGCAATATGATCAATCGACAAAGTCATGTGTTAGAGTGGATCCAGCAAGTGAACCGGAACCTTCAAGTGAACCAAGTGGTTCGGAGGAAAAGAAGTTGCTTTTGGACTCAATTGCTTATTCGAACGAAGCAGCTGACATTGAGGCATTGACGGAGCCATCAGCAGAGGTTTCTCCAGATACTTCGAGTGAACCGGAGCCTTCAAGCAAGCCTGAACCCTCAAGTGAACCGGAGCCATCAAGTGAGCCTGAACCTTCAAGCGAACCGGAGCCATCAAGTGAGCCTGAACCTTCAAGCGAACCGGAGCCTTCAAGTGAGCCGAAGGCTGCCGAAAAGAAGGGAAAATCAGACTCATCGGCCCATTTTATTGGATCCCCGGATATTGAGACATCTTCGGAACCGTCGTCTGAACCATCGAGTGAGCCGGAGCCTTCAAGCGAACCGGAGCCTTCAAGCGAACCGGAACCTTCAAGCGAACCGGAACCTTCAAGCAAACCGGAACCTTCAAGCGAACCGGAACCTTCAAGTGAACCAAAGGCAGCAGAAAAGAAGGGGAAATCAGACTCATCGGCCCATTTTATTGGATCCCCGGATATTGAGACTTCTTCAGAACCTTCGTCTGAGCCTTCGAGTGAACCGGAACCTTCAAGCGAGCCTGAGCCTTCAAGTGAGCCGAAACCTTCAAGCGAACCGGAACCTTCAAGTGAACCAAAAACTGCAGAAAAGAAGGGAAAATCGGACACTTCGGCCTATTTTATTGGAGCCCCAGATATTGAGACATCTTCAGAACCGTCGTCTGAACCTTCGAGTGAACCGGAACCTTCCAGTGAGCCAGAGCCTTCGAGCGAGCCCGAACCTTCAAGTGAACCAAAGGTAGTAGAAAAGAAGCAGAAATTGGATTCAAAATCTCATTTTATTGGAGCCGCAGAAATTGAAACTTCTTCGGAACCGTCGTCTGAGCCATCGAGTGAACCGGAGCCTTCAAGCGAACCGGAACCTTCAAGTGAACCAGAGCCTAAATCTGAAACAGACCAAACAAACGCATCGAAAAAATTGGGCAAAGAATTACAATTTGCAGTGGTTCCATTGACGAAGAGTGAAGAATCTGAAGCTTCTCCTGAGCCAGAGCCTCCCGTTGAAATGGCCACTCCAGAGCCGACTCCGGCCACCGAGGAAACCGTGAGCCGTAAACAGGTCTACACCTATGACTTCGCATCGACTGAGTCCTCGTCCGAAGCTTCAGCGTCATCCAAGGCTGCGGACAAGACAACAGAGAGCCCACCAGCACCTGTGACCGAAGACATCACTGACGACACCCCATTACCTACCGAGAAGTACTTCAAGACGCCACGCATCATTGAAGAGCACGCCGATTTGAATGTGATGGAAGTGATGACGACCCCACGCAGCACACAAACCCCACCGTCAACAGTTTATTCGACAACGGCCCCTCTGAAAATCGAATATGATGAATCTCAGACGACTATTTTCAATCGTCCGTCGTCTTCCAGTCAGCGTCCAATGTACGCTGTCACAGAGAACATCGTCGAGCAGGAGACGAACTCACCAGTGCTCGCCATCGTCGACGACCAATCACCATTCTTACCGGAAGGCGCCAACAATGAAACGCTTTTGAGCATTTTGCACATTGGCGGCGACCATGAGGTTCAGAACGAGACGATTCGACAAACCGCGGAGGATGAGCCCGAGGAGATCTTGCACATCTCGCATATTCACGAGTCGAAATCCGAAGGTGAGAGCTTAGCGGTGATCCCTCTGGTGCACTCGTCGACCACCACAAACGCCCCCGAAACCGAGACAACGGAGAGTAGTACCGTTGTACAGGAGTCAACCGAATTCATCGATTCAACTGAATCAACCGATGCCACCGAGGCCACTGACTCAACCGAAATCTACCGCGTGCAGGAGTCCCGGTCCCACAATCACAACCAGGGCAACGTCTTTATTGATACGACTAGCACTGAGGCAGATATCGATGTCATCGCGACAACAACGGAACTCTCAGGCGTAGGTGAAGCTACCACTGATTCCGTCGTTACGGAAACCATCGTTGCCGCCAAGGAGCCAAGCGTGACTCCACAAGCAATCACAACCGCAGCGCCAACCACTTTGCCAGTCAGCTCATCCACCACCGAAGAGACAGTGTCCAGTTCGACGACAACATCCCTCCCAAACGACATTTACGACCCGAACGATCGCCAGACGAAAGACACCGAGCTCTACAACGATAAATTTTTCGGCCAAAACGAAAACGACCTCAAAGTGATTCCGCTTGCGAAGAAGGCTGTCACACCTTCACCCGAAAAGAGCTCTTCAACCGAAAGATCGAACGTCGTCGAGGAAACCAACAACGAAACCCCGACCGGTCATTTTTTAGGTGAAGCGACGTTTCAATTGAACGGCAACGCCTCAGTTGAAACGTCGACCGCCTCGGAAGCCCAAATCGTTTTCTCGAAATGCACCGCCGGTCAGTTTGAATGCCGGAACGGAAGCTCCATCAAGGACGGCTCTTCATGCATTGGACTCAGTGAACGCTGCGATTCAATTGCTCATTGCACTGACCACTCTGACGAGGTGAATTGCGAGCAGTCCGGTTGTCCCGGTCACTTCCAGTGTCGCGACGGCCTTTGTCTCGCCCGACAACACGTCTGTGATCAAATCGTGCACTGCAATGACGGCAGTGATGAGATTCCAGAGGTTTGCGGTAAGTTTGACGACTATACGCAAAGTCAAACGGGGTCTTAATCCCCCATTTATTCGATTTCAGACAACTGGCAGTGTCAATTCGATGAGATTTCCTGCAGCGAAAACGGCTCTGGCCCATGTCTGCCATTGTTACTGCAATGTGACGGACTGGACCATTGCCCGAACGGAGCAGACGAAACAAACTGCCCCAATGGCTGCGATAGTAATGAATTCCATTGCACGCTGCAACGCAAGTGCATCCCGGAGACTTGGAAATGCGACGGAACAGTCGATTGTTTTGGTGAGTCTTCACCGCCCCCTTCTTCCATCCATGTGGGTCGAACTCATCACAAATTGATATTTCAGAAGGTGAAGATGAACGTTTGTGCGATTGTCCGTTGGATAGCTTCAAGTGCAGCACTGGCAGTGGGTGCATTCCCGTCCACTACGTTTGCGACGGAACGCCTCATTGTCCAGACTTCTCCGACGAATGGGAATGTCTTCGCGTTCGCGACATTGACATCGAACTGGAGAATATGACCACTGCTCCTGGCGATCCATCCGGTAGCCGAATCTACAGTTTGTTGGAGGTGAGAGATGCTGTCGGCCAATTCGCTATGGTCTGCGGCGACCGCTGGAATCAAAACCATTCGAATGCTGTTTGTGCCAAACTTGGCTACGCCGAATCGCTGAGTTGGTCACAGATTTATCTCAAGCAGCCTGACCGGACTTTCTTCAAAATTAATGAGATGAGCAACAATGCGGCCAACGTTCTCTCGAATCTGAATGTGACGGATGCCTGTGAAGATGGCGTTGTCGCGTTGGAATGCCAGAAATATCGTGAGTCTTCAGCTCGTAGGGAGGAATTAGTCGAGTGGACTAATCGAGCGAATTCTTTTTAGATTGCGGAGGAGACGCCCCCGAGGAGTCTTCAACGGAACAACCGACGAGCAAATGGCCCAATTTGGCGCTAGCAGTCAGTGATAACTCAACCGTGCGATGTACCTCCACAATCGGTAAGTCCCTCACATCGATACCATCGCACTCGGTGCTAACCCACTCTTCTCTTGCAGTCGCTCCCAAGTGGGCATTGGCGAGTTACTCGTGCATCATCGGCAAAACGGAGTTTGTGAGCAGTCGCAAGGACGACATCAGCTGGTGGCTCTACACCGGCATCAGCCATTTCGATTCGAGCTCCGATCTCACCAATACCCAACGCGTTGAAGTGGCCCGCATTTACGCGTATCCCCAGGTGAGTTTCCCTCTCAGCAGTCAGCTCGAGTCCACCCAACTAAATGAACGCTTCTCGCAGGCCAAATTCAAACAATTCCAATATTCGGGCGATGCCGTACTGTTGGAGCTGACACAGCCTTTGAAATTCGATGCTTCGGTCTCCTCCGCTTGCTTGTCCGAAACAACGATCAACCAGTCACAGAAATGCATGACCACCGGCTGGGGTGTCATCAGCTCAGGAGGTGAGTCTTATCTCTTCTCGCATCGTTCGAGTTCTGAATTTAACCCTCTTTCCCCAGCAGAGTCCCAACAACGGCAATACCTGAGCCATCTGACGTTGCCGACGATTGACATGGACAAGTGTAATTCATCAAGTCACTACGCAGGCGCACTGTCAGAGGACGCCATCTGCTCAGAACACACTAGCACGCCGACCACTTGCTACGTAAGTTACCCGTGTCTCCGTCAAAACACCCCTCTAGCCGCTTACCTCCTTGAAATCTCCTTTCAGAACGACGAAGGTGCCCCTCTGATGTGCTTCTCAAATCGCACGTCCACGTGGGAACTGCAAGGATTGCTGAGCTACCACGGCAACTGTGGTCGGCGACCCCAACCGACAGTTTACAGTGCGATGACCCCGCAACTCCTCAACTGGATCGTGCGGACCATCGGCAATGACCAAATGGTGCGTCGAGCGCCCTGATGGTGTAGATAATGCTCCGGTCGCCAGCGGTCGACGCGAATCGTCGTCGTCCGATCTATTTGTAAATTGTCGTTAGTTTTTAAGCCAAAATCCAGGCGACGGGAGGTGAAAAATGTAAATACAAGTTTTTTTTTTTGTTTTCTGAGAATTCTTCGATGCGCAACGCACTCGGGAGGGTCGCGTCTCGGTGGGGGAGCACGTGGCCGTAGCCATGCCCAAACGATACTCGACCAATGTTACGATTGCGAATGGCTAGTCACAGAATCATTTGTGCCAATGGGTGTTGGTCGAGCGTTGCCGTCGCACGTCGAGCCGCTGTCCAGCAAAAAAATCAAAACGTTTTTATTTATTTCCCGGGCAGACGAAGGATTTTCAAGTGAAATTCGATATGCAACCCGTGTTGCGCTACCATTCCGCTTAGAATTAGCCGATTAGATTTAGGCAGCGTTGGAAGCTGGAAGGGATTGCCGACTGAACGGAGTCCGGTTCGGGGGCCAACGTGCGTGCGATTCCGCCAATGTTTGATGGGATTGCGTTAGCAATTTTACTTTTAGGCTCGCGAGCGAGTTCATTTTGAATTGTTCGACCGATTTTAGATTTTTATGCTAAAAAAAATGATGAAATAAAAGACACATTTTAACTCAAACTGATGGAGTTTCATTCCGGTGACGGAGCTGAGTGGAGCTGGCCAAGTGCATCAACATCAGTTCAAAAGATTTGCGTGTTGCTTTCATCAAAGCTCCAACCATCGATCCGGCGGTTCTTTTCTCGACGCAACAAAACAACCGAGCATTAAAAATTCACCGAATTAATTGCCTCCAATTCGTTTCGAATTTGTTTTCCGCCCAGTTTTTTTAAATCATTTTCAATTGTGGATGAAAAAAGGCCATTGTTGAAATGAGGCCACAAGCGGTGACACGCCTATTCGGTTCCCAAGAATATGGCTCGGCTCGTCAATATTCATAAAGCCTCAATCGTTCTTTTTGTTTGACTCCCGTTCGAGCGTTGGAGTGGGAAATGCCAACAACATTATCCAACGGAAAACGCTGAGCTGCGATTAATCTCCTGCGACGCAACTGCCATCTGTTACAGCAGTCGTCACTAAAGGAAGCTTTTCAAAAAGAGCTCTCTTACATTGACGCTTTCAGTGAGCTTCCATTGGCTCATGCAGTGCTTTCTCATTTCGTCACATTTAGAAAAGATTGCTAAAGTCAAAAACCTCGTAGAGTTCGAGCGAGAAACTACGATCGCGACCAGTAAAATGTACGCAGCAAGCAAGAGTGCCAAAAAGCAAATAGCAGCGAGTCGTCGAACAAAGGTTCTGCGGGAGAGAGATGACAAGTTAAGTGAAAAAGACTGTGATAATGCCACGAGAGCATCTTTACCCGTCTTCCAACCCGCTGAAGTTCCCGCTAAAGTCCCCGCTAAAGTTCCCACAACGTCCAGCCGTGACCAACCTGGAGATTCCGATCAGTCTGAAGAGCTGGCGCGATTCGTGGCCGATTCCTGGACCGATTTGACGAGTAGCCAACTCATCGTTTATCATCGAGAACCCGCCAACAGCCGCCTCAACCGTTTCATTCCGTTCGATTTGGATTCCTGGATGAGCCAACGATTGTTCGATCTAGTGATTCAAGACCTGTAGTTGTAATTGATCCTTCCAAATTAAAACACGTCTGCCTCGTACAACTAATGTCTTTATTCTCAAATGAAGTGCTCAAAATGCAAAATTTGCATTGCAAATGCGTCCGAAATAAATGAGTTAAAAATATGAGTTGGAAACGTTCTAGCACGAACAGTCTGGTCGAGTCTGGAAGAAAGTTAAGCCAAGTGGAAACTACCTGTGCTCAGTGCCCAGTACACCGGCTGCATTGTATTGCGGCACGTACTGGGAAGTCGATGGAAGCGATTTGTCAGCAGCAAGGGCTGGTGGCTCTCCGCTGAACCAATTGATGAGTGAGTGTTCCGCGTATTGAGTGCATTTGTATTGATCGGCCAGCAGACTTTGCGAGAATGCAACGTGATTGTTATAGACCTCGGACTCCTGGTGGACGTCCTTCGACATGCGATACAAGTCCTTGAGAATGGCACTGCCCCAAAGCTGCACGTTAATGTCCGGTATTTTCGAGGCCAATTGCATGGCTGGAGTCACCATGTTCATGCTCTCCTTTGAGTTGCCGATGCTTAGGAAGACATGGCTGAGCAGCACCAGCGAGCAGGAAGTGAGACGATTCAAATCCTCGGCATTCGCCATTTTCAGTGTTTCGCGAAGGAAACGTTTCGCTTCGTGGAAGCTGCTCTTGTGGAACGAATTTAGGCCTTGCACGTAGTAGAAGCAGCCGATCAGCGCTTGACTGTTCATGCCGTGAGCATTCTCCGCCGAAACGGTGTCCAGAATAACCCGCAGGTCATTCTCGCGCTTCGTTCGCAGGTAGATTATGGCCAAGTTGAGATTTGCGAAGAGTTTCAGATCGCGTTCTTGTGTCTCCTGGATACAGCAGAGGAATTGCCGCTCGCCGTGCTCGAAGAGACTGATGGACATCGCGTACAATCCCAGAAGACAGTGCATTTGCGCCGAGTGACGTTTCATCAGTTGTTTGTCCGGTGACAGGACGCATACGTCGCGAGCCAAAGCGAGCTCCTGGAAGAGAAGTCTTGGTCAGTTCCATTGTCTGAGGTAGCGAAGTGGCTTGAACTTACTTTGATCGCCACCGCCCGATTGCCCATTATCAGCCGACACATGATGATGTGCTCCAAGAGGATGATCTGAAACACCGAGAGAATTGGCTTGTTCTCTTGCGCCTTCAGCTTCTCAATCTGACTCAGTGCCTTCTCAGTGTATTTCTGAGCCTTGTCCATGTACCCAGCCATCATCGAATGGGACACCGTTACCAAGTACACCAGCACGTACAACTGCTCTTTGGGCAGCCACATAAACATTTCCAGATTGTTCTGGCCATTTTGCCCAAAAATCATTTCGTCCGAGGGCCAATTCGGGGCCATTATCGATTGGATGCTCTGTTGAAGTTGCTTCAGGTTGGGCTTCACCGTTTTTACCTGGCCCAGAGCGAGGTAGTAGCACACCTGTGGAAGAAGACACTCATGTAGTCCAACACTTTTGACTTATCTCGTATTGACTCACCTGCAGCACCAAATAGAAAACCTTTAGATATTCCTTCAGATGAACATTCTGGATGGCGTTCTCAATGACGATGCTCGCCTGATGGAAAATCGTCAGGACGTCGTTCAATTTTCGGTCAATCATCAGAATCATAGCGCGACTCAGCAAGAACAGAACCTTCAAGTAGGTGGCGTTTGTCTCTTCGGTGGACTCCACACCGACGGCCAGCAGCTCAGATGCCACGCTGTATTCCTTGTCGCTGGCGTGCAGTTGCTGAAGGAAAGAACTCGATCAAAAAATCTGCACTCGTGGCGAAGAGGCTCTCAAACACTCACCGCCAATTGGAACAGCAGCTTGCAGTGCCAATAAACGTTGTGTTGCGAAATTTGCAAGGCTTTCCTCAGAATCGGTTTGGCCAAGTAGCTCTGATGCTGTTGCTGGTAGAGTTGAGCGATCAAGCAGGCAGCATCGAATTTGACATCGTCGAAGCCGTTTATGTTTTCCGAGAGCACCCACTGGAAAGAGATGGGGATTGTTAGTCTGATGATTAGCCAGTAGCCCCGAGGCGAAAACCCAACGAACCGCTTGTTCCAAATGGCTGCGAGCCAAATCGACGTTTTTCGTGTATGCCATCAGCACCTGACCCATTTGCAGATGCGTCCGGGCCTCTACCTTCAGCGGAGGCTTGAATGTAAACAATGCTTGAAGACTCTGGATGCATCTCTTGATGTTTGGCGGATTTATCGTTCGGAAATATTCGGCCAAACCAAGCAGCGAAATATAACACGCGTCCTGACTGGAAGCCATCCTGCGTTTTGATCCCTTTCAGCAACTCTCAGCAGAGTTTTTCGAAGGGTTTTGGAAGAATTTAACAGAATCTACTTGAAATGTTCACAGCGAAAACATCAAACAAACTCGACATTTCGATTCGAAGATGAGTGTTGTTGTTCATTCAATGGCATTTCGAAATTTGCGGTGGCGCCTACCGCCATCTGTGCGCGTTGACGAGAACGTGGCGTAAATTTTTCAAGAAAAACTCGCTTTCCTTGAATGAAATGCTTGGAAACTTTGTGTGGAAAGCTTTTGCATCGGAAAATAAAAAATTCTTTTCGGAAATAAAATTTTTCCACTTTTCAATTCAATATTTCGATGAAAAAATCATCCAAGCAGCCGACCCGAAAGTCAAGCGCCAGTTCGCGTGCATTGCCATTCGATGCAGTATGGCGGCGCCACCATCGACCATCTGCAATCTGAATTGTCAAAAGTCTACCTTTTAAAATCGCACGTGAAGCTGCGTAGTGTTCACTTTTTTGGTTCGAATCATTTCTT
>JANSTV010075094.1:0-10278 GCA_027564135.1 Lestremia cinerea | reverse complement strand
CAGCTTACAATTAATTATGAGGCTTGTGCTTATATTTCGACTTTGGCTTCGGCATCGAATTCTGCTGGCTTCTTCATCGCCATCGTCGCCACCACCGTCATTCGCACATTCACCATCATCCGAGCCCATTCACACTGCTGATGCTTTCGATGTTTTTATGCTTTGCATAACGCAACGGAATGGATGGCATTTTTCGTAAATGAAAATAAATGGTTGCGAGGAATGGAACGTTTAATTTATCAGCATCTCGTCTGCCCGGCTTTCCATTCATGCTGTGCCACTATTTACTTTTTGATGTACTCGCAGATAACTAGCAGTTACTTTCGGTCGATGGTTGCTTTCGAGAGGATTTTTGATGGGAAATTCCGTCTTCTAGGAGAAATCGATGTTTGTCGAGTTTTTATTTCGGAACTATTTTTCTTTAATCACATTTTCGCTCGCGAGGCATTTCAACGGAGTGGAGGGGATCGCAAGAAGTGCGAAATATACCGGTCGATAGCGAACGTATCGATAATTAAAATCACATTTTGCGACAATTAATAGACAGCTGCAAAAATGACTAAAAGTTGTCGACAACCATCGAGCAATCGGCAATTGATCAAATCAAACGCGCCGTTATAGTGCCGGTCTTAATTGGTTGAAGCCTTGTGGCTTTTGAACAGTTCGATAGCAATTTGCTTGACTTTTCTTCTTGAAGGTTTTCCGCTGGGGGTCATTGGGAGGTGCTCCACAAAATAAACGCCGCCCCGAAGGTGCTTGAAATCGGCCAGTCGATCTATAAATGAATTTCCTTGATGTGAACCTTCGGAGGGGATCTTCATGCTGGCGACTCACCCGAAATCAAGTCTTGGGCAACTACTTCCGACAGCTCAAAGCCCGCTTGCTTGACGATCACCGCAGCTGGCAAATCACCGCATTCTTCATCTGGAATACCTATGACACAGACACTCTCGATGGCAGGGTGTTCGATCAAGACACCCTCTAATTCTGAGGGAGAGATCTGGTAGCTGCAATATTTGATGATCTCCTTCTTGCGATCGATCAAATACAGGCAGCCGTTTTCGTCAAAGTGTCCAATGTCCCCGGTGAGAACGTAACCTTCGGCATCGATTGCCTCTTTCGTTGCTGCTTCATCATCGAAGTATCCTAGGAATGGAAACCTTCGTTTCACGCAAATCTCCCCATCCTCGCCCACCCCTAAGCGATTGCCTTCATCGTCTAGGAGCTTCATTTGAACCCTCGCATTTAGCGTCCCCACGGAGGCATTGTTTGTTGAATAGTTTGAGGCGACACCCGCGGCAACCTCCGACAAACCATAGCCGATTACGATTCGTCCGTTAGACAAACACTGATTTCCGGCGACTACAAGATTCGGTGACACAAAGCTTCCTCCGCAGAACCACAATTGTAAGCTTGAGAGATCTGCAGAGGACAGTCCGTTGTTGAGGCAAGTCGCGAGAATGGATGGCGATGATAGAAAGAAATTCACTTTGTGCCTCCGGATTATCTGATAGGTCAATTCAGGAGTGAAAGGGTGGGTGGTGATGACACGTGGAGCTCCGTTGAGGGTGCAAGTCAGCAAGGCGATGAAACCCGATATCCAATACAGCGAACTGAAGCTGAAGGCAACGAGTGGCTGCAAAACGATGTTCATCCCCTCCAGGAGAGCCGCGTGCGAGATGCAAACACCTTTCGAGAGTCCTGTCGTGCCTGAGGAGCAGCTCACAATGGCAGTGGTCTTCATTGTGTCACCAACGTCTGGAACTCTGTTGGAAGAGACACTCTGTGATGACTTACCACAGAAACTTTCATTCAAATCGTCTCACCGGAACTCAGACTCATTGCCGGTTTCCGCAAACAGAAATTCAACGGACATGCTAGATTCGTCGTCAAACGTGAAAATATCTGCAGACAATGCGATCTCTGCCAGACACTCGGTGAGGAGGGGAACGAGGTCGTGATCACAAAAAACAGCCTTCGGACGGGTTTTGTTGAAAATGTGACAGATATCCTCTGGGGGAGACCGAATGAGCTCGAAATGTTAGCAACAAAGACGGATCACGGACGCACCTTTGGGAAAAGTTGGATCCAGCGGGCTGACTGGAGCTCCGATTGTCATCGCCGCAAATATAATCGGTGCCAATTGGTGGCTATTTCGAGCTATGAACCCCAGAATGTCACCTCTCTTGACACCCATCTTCGTCAAGTTTTGTGCAGCTCGAATGGTCTTCAGTCGAATCTCCGCGCTGGTCACTTCAGTGCCGTCGTCAGAGATCTGACTGATGCGCTCGGAATGCTTTTCCAGGGCCTGCAATACTGCACTACCAACGGACTTGGTATAATCCAAGGGTAGCCCCTGTCCTTGAGGGCCGCTCCACGTTTTTGTCAATGAATCGAAAGTTGTCATCCTGAAGAGCTGCTTCTGCGGTGATCGTCGCCGTGAGACTGGAGGCAAATGAATGAAACGAAACGGCAGTAAGTCTCGCAATAGACTATCTGTTGGTCGGAATTCCCTCCATTTGCAAACTCACAGCTGATAATCTTATCTTCGGTTTGAAACAACAACGAATTGCGATAATTCGATGACGGAGCAAAATTGGAAACAACGGCAAACGCAAACAATTGATTTGTTGTTGAAATTCTTGAGTTTATTTTGAAAGAAAAAAACGTACGTCGTCAAACGCTTCCCATTTTGATTAAAATTGTTGCTTCGCCAAACTTTTCAAGCTGACTGTTCTCGGAGCTGAACCGCCAATTGCTTGATGCGTCGCCTGGCGGGCTTTCCACTGGGAGTCATAGGCATTTCATCCACAAAGTAAACACCACCTCGGAGCCGTTTGAAATCAGCCAGTCGATCTACAAAAACCAGATTTTTTCTCGAAGTGATTCTTCTGGGTGGATCCTCGTGCTGGCGACTTACCCGCAATCAACTGTTGGACAGTTTCTTCCGTCAGCTGGTAGCCTGCTTTCTTGACGACCAAAGCAGCTGGCAGATCAATGCATTCTTCGTCCGGAATGCCGACGACACAAACATTGGCGATGGCAGGGTGCTCGATCAGAATGCCTTCCAATTCGGCAGGCGCAAGCTGCAGACCGTTATACTTGATGAATTCCTTCTTCCGGTCGACCAAATACAGGAAACCATCCTCGTCAAAGTGGCCAACGTCGCCGGTGCGGAAATACCCCTCGTCGTCAAATGCATCGCTTGTCGCTTGCTCATCATCGAAATAGCCCAGGAATGGTTTCTTCCGCCACACACAAACCTCACCATTCTCGCCCTCACCCAAACGTCTGCCTTCATCATCCACTATTTTCACTTTCACTCCAAGCTTGAGAGTGCCAACGGACTCGTGGTTGTCTGAGAAATTCACCGTTACGGTGCCAACTTCTGTCAGTCCATAGCCGACGCAAACCTTTCCCTTTGGCAGGTATTTATTCATTCCTTGGATGAGCGTCGGTGATACCATTCCGCCACCACAGGCCCACGAGGCCAGCGAAGATAGATCGGCCGAGGGAAGAAGCTCGCTTTTGACGATCGCAGCCAAGTAAACCGGCGTGGAAATGAACATTTGCACTTTGTAGGTTTCGACGACGTGGAAGAAGAGTTCAGGCGAGAATGGTTTTGCTGTAATAATTCTCGTGCCTCCGCTCAGCGTTGATCCAATGAGAGTGACAATCCCAGACATCCAGAAGAGCGAGTTGAAAGACGTCATCACCATCGGAGGCATACCGGCTAATCCTTTGGCCAATGAGGAATGCGAGATACAAACAGCTTTCAAGAGACCTGTCGTTCCAGATGAACAAGGAATGTATACGATCTCCGTGGTGGCATCGATCATTGCGGGTGGTCTGATTGAGGAAAAGCTTCCAATCAACTTCACTCTTCAGACGCAGGCACTCCTCAATCAAACTCACGTGAACTCGGATTCAGTGCCAGTTTCCGCCAGCAGCATCTCAACAGAGTGCGAGGTCTCTGTTGCACCTCCAAATGTAAAAATGTCTGCGTCCAATTCGATCGACTTCAGACAGTCGGTCATCACTGTGATGAGATCCTGATCGCAGAACACAACCTTTGGAGCGGTCTTTCGGAAGATGTGACACAAGTCCTCTGGAAATTAACGCCTCTGGTAATTTCTCGGACCACAATAAGTATCACCTACAAACCTTTAGCCATCGTAGGATCCAGGATGTTGACTGGCGCTCCAATCGTCATCGCTGCAAACACAATCGGTGCCAAATGGTGGCTGTTCCGAGCAGCTAATCCGAAAATGTCACCTCTTTTGTACCCCAACTTCGTCAAATTCTGAATGGCTCGAATGGTCTTCAGTCGAATTTCCGCGTTCGTCAATTGGATGCCAGTGTCATCGCTAATTTGCCCGATGACGTCTGGCGTCCTCTCCAAAGCCTCCAGGACGATTTCCCCAAGAGATTTGTTGCCATCAGGTGTCTCGTTGGGATTTTCGCGAAACCATATTTTCTCAACCGGATCAAAGCACTTGGCAGCCATCGTACGAGCACGTCTAATCACTTCGTCTGCCTAATCACAACTGCCACGAACTGCTCGATGATTCTATTGTTTCTGATAAGGTTTGGAAAAATCTCTGTATCTTTCGGCTGAGGACGGCTGATAAGTCCGAAATAATTGTCTGGAAGGTCGTTCCGAAGATAACGACTGGGCCAAAGTAATAAATTTTTTCCAAGATTCCAACCACTTCCATGTTGGAGAGCTTTCAAGAATTCACTCAAAATCAAACTCATTTCCATTCAATAATTTCACTCAAAGCATTATTGGTGCTCCATCGACCATCATGCTTTCATCCAGGGCACCCACCTTTTCCAGGCAAAAGAACTCGTTCAAGAAGAAATCACTCGAAATAAAACTCATTTTCACTCAGTATTTTTGCTCAAACATTTATTGGCAATTTATGAACATAATTTCTCTGCGTTTCCGTCACCTTTTTCTTTTCCAACAAAAATAAATATTTCCACTCGATACTCCCGCTCATTAAGGTGCCCGGTGACGGAACTACGAACGATCTTAAATGGTAGTTTGATTGAAGGAACTCGTCCACAACTGTTAAGTTAAAGCTTAAAGAACGCTATTTGAATGAATCTACTGGTGGACCACGAAGGATAGCTCCAACGTGTAACCTTCCCATTGACTTCGATCCTTCCATTCTCAAAATTGGATCGCGTTCGAAAGAGCCTCGTCGAGGCCTTCTCTCTTTCAAATAATTCCCATCAATTTGACGTGTCCCTCTTGGAATCTCTAAGTGATTTTACAACGAATGACATCCGTTCTATTCGGAGTGCTATGTGCACATCCATCCAATTGACAAATGATTATCTCTGTTTTGCATGAACATCGAATTACAATTGAACATTTGATTAAAATCTACGACAGTCGCCCTCTTCTTCGATCAAATCCCATGGAGTGATTCGGTTGATGGTTGTTGACCACATCACAGGGTCAGAGCACCCAGGGCGAGGTCTCTACGACAAAGTTTCTAACAATTCTCAAGACATATTCTTCCTCAGCTCTCTTCTACCAAAAACTCTTACACAAAATAATGTCATTTTGATGAAAATAACCGTTCAAAAAAAGAATATTCAATAAAATCTATTGTCATGATTTCTTGATTTATTTGTCGCGACGTTTGTTTACGTTTTCCGCACTTTACTCAAGAACAAGCAGCTAGCTAATGTGGAATTTTTCCGATAAAATCTCTGTAAAACACTCAATTTCTCATCTTCACGACACCCTTTCACGCAGCTTGACGCACACAGCAACTATCAATCCCTCATCAATTGGCCTATAATGTTAACTTGAAATCAAGAAGCAGCTCGATGGGCCTCTCATAGACGTCAACAAAAGGACAAAAAAGAAAAGCGCCTGTCGTCCAGCGGAAATAAGACAAATCTTGTAGCGAAGGTCCTCGCTACAAACAACCCAAACACGAGCATCCCTCAAGTCCAAACCTGATTCTGCTCTGAACTGGCGATTCGATCGAAGCATCGAAGTTTTAAAAAGTGAGAAATCTTAGAAATGAAGCCACAAACTAGTTGAAGGAGTCCCAATTATACCTGGAGCTCCTCAGAAACCTTTACGGAAGCGGTGTGTTGAAGTGCCTGATATGATTCTTCAGTCAAAAAAAAAACAGAGTCAAAACAGAAAAACAATCAAAAAAAACAACCAAAAACCGCTTACAAATCATATCCAATTTACAGAAAATTGAATTAAATTTCCAAAATATATTTCCATGATTTTGTTCGAATTAAACAAAAAAGAAAAAATAAAAAAAAAATAATGATCAAACAAAAACAGAACAAATGTAAAGGATGGGGGCAAAAGTGGAAGAGAAACGTATAGTCGGAACAAGGAGGAGCGGGGCCATTTAATACTAAAATCATTGATTGTGATTCTATTGTCTAATTGGCATCATCAGCGAATGAATTCGTTAGCTAAAGTCTAACTGGCACTGGCGCCGACCACCTCAATTCGATGGACCGACCACTTCCTGATTGCCACCGTACTCAGCTCCGATGAATGACATGAAAAGAAATGCAATGACTAACAGACTAGAACCGAATAGATCACCCAGGGCTGTTAGGTAGGGTATCGCTGAGTTGTCCGGATCGATTTTATATTTCCACATTGCGTGGATCATGATGTGAGCGATGTACAGCAATGTGCAGATCTGCAAAAGGAGATTGAAGGGTGATGTGAGTGAGATGTTATAGGGTGTGGCGGAATTTTCGACACGACCTACCTGAATCAAACTGACGCACAGATACGACAGCACAAATGGCAGTCCAATCGTTGACTCGGACATGTGGATGTAATCAGCGACAAAGATGAATATTATCTGACCCGGAATGGACATCAATATCAAGATTCTGGCTGTTTTCGCATACGGCACTGCAAAAAGCAAGGGAATATTAAGATAAACTCGCTGTTCCAAGCCCAACCCGGCGGGGTATCTCCGTCGAACTTACCTCCTTTAACTAATGTTCGAATAGGCGATTCAACGATCTGTGTGTGTGGCGGAACGATTCCAATGATGGAACTTTGATGGAGCATTGTGGATATTTTGCTCGCTTGCACCGACACCAAATTGCCGCCAATGCCATTGATTATCGGCTGGAACACAACAAAGCCATCGAACACCCCCACGGCTGCATCCAATACAAGACCACCCAGACTGAAAAGAAAAGTTTGTGACTTTGAGCCAATCGATCCGATTTGGGTTGAATCGTCTGCGACTTACCCGCTAATGAACAATGCTGAAAGCACCGGAATCCATCCGGATTTTAATACTGGCTTTGTGTACTTGTTGTACAGCACAACAAGCACCCACAATGGTAAAAGTGTAAAATAAACGCAAACGACTACGAAAGTCACCCAAAAATGTGTTTCTGCGGGAAGAAGGAGAGGGTTGATTGGTTAGATTGTGACTTGAGGGACGGAGATGGTGGAGGTGCTTTTCCTCTCAAAGTGATTCGGATAAGCGATTTCAGCATAAAAAACATCCACGTAATCGCATTTTGATCGCTTCAAGACTCACGAACGATAAACATCTTCACGCGTCAAAGCTTCGCGAATCACTTCGGAAACGAGCAAACGACCGGAAAATAACCCATCACAATCCCGCCCATCTCAAAGCAGTTCATCAACCGGTTGATTTTTCGGGGTCAATGACCCGCCGTACTCACCTATGTGGTCAAATAGGAGTGATGCACTAAATGATAAAATACTTAATGACACAACGTCACCAATAGATGCGGCCAGTGGTGTGGCCAAATTATCTGGATTCATATTAAATTTATGCGATAGTAATATCACAGCCACCAGTACAAAATCTGTGGGAGGAAATCAGAGGTCAAACCGCAATCGGTCGATGGAAAATTGCCCACCGACACTCACCTAATACAAAACATGATGATGTTGCTGTAAACATGCTGGCCGCAACCAGCAACATAGCATGATTCCAAACAAAAGCTCGACTCATGATTGCACCAACCGAAATAGCGAAAATGGCAACGATAAAGGACGCAACGGTTGCTTGGACCTGTACCAAGGCCACATTGCCGGTCACCATATGCAAGATTTCCCGCTTCGATGACATATTTCCCAGATTCGCTTGTGTGGACAGCCGAGATGCGAGACACATGTCCAAATTACCTTTCAGACCCAACAGCGCCGGCACGAGAATGAACAATTCGGTTATGTGAGAGAACACCTTCCAGTGCTGCGAGAGAGGGAGAGAAGCCACCACGAACAATTTCCGATGAGAAAATTGGCAATGATTTGTTTGTTGAATGCATGCAAGATGGTTCAAGGGTGACTTGAGTGGTAGTGGTTGTGTATGAGCCACCGTGATGCGATTCGAGAGATTGGCTTCTTTGCCACCGTCTCTCAAGTCAACCTTGAACGCAACATTCCCACAACGAATGCCAAGTCTGTTGATTTCATTCGTTTCTCTCAACCTTGAACTCTAAATAGAAAACCCATTTGAAACCAATTACCGATGCATTGCATCGTCAAAAACCATTAATTGATTTGATTCGGTGGTTAGTTAACCGACATCATTTCAACGATTTGTTCAAAGCCATGCGACAATTTGACGGAAGGAAATGAGCAATTGTAACCCTTTCAATGTTAATTGAATCGTTTGATTGGTTATCGATCGAAGGTCGCCACGTGCATTGTTAGTTGTTCGGAGGTAGACTACTGGATACCAAGTAGGGGAAAGGCGATAGGGGCATCTTGCACTGTTTCGTCGGTCGGAGTTGAAGTTCAGAGCAAGATGGAGGCTGAGCGATGAGAACCTACCCAGAGCTAACTATTAGTTATTGTTTCGATTCGAGCTAATTTGGCGATTAGTTGGTGGTTAGTAGCGTTTACTTGAGCGCGATCGTTAAGTTGGTTAGTCTTCCATTTACTGTATGCGAATTGTGAAGGCTAATTTCATTCTGAATATTCCTTTTGGCGAAAATACTTACGGGAACACCATACGAGAAATATGAGTGCGATGATGAATCCGGTTCATCAGTTGGATCGAAGTTCTGAACGAATCAATGGTTTTGTTGGATTTAATTCGGTTGGTTTTTGAAGGTGTTTGATACTTTCAAATTGAAAGTTCGATAGAGGAAGATTGAAGGGAGGAAGATAGGGGCGTGAGCGCAAAGCAAAGAGGTCAGATGTAAATGGTGGGCCGTTGAGAGTCTCAATATCTGAAAAATCCTCCGAAAAATCCGACCCTCCGAAGTTTCGAAGCTCAAAGTCATCGAGAGGAGAAAACGTGATGCTGGCGATCGTGTCAAATTCAGGTCAAAATCATCGTTCTTTGATGTATTCAACTCAAATAAAGCAATCATAAAACGCAGACCATCCAAACGATGTAAACAATGCCCATTGATAAGGCGATGTCCGACAATACGACAATAATGACGGTAATTACAAACCGCCTGAATGATTTCGAGATAAAGTGACATCGAGCTCATCAGACACGAGCACAATAAAAGAGACATTCCGTGATTCATGGAATTTGTGAATGATTCCCCCTGATGATAATGAATTCTCATTCGGCTGTGAATCGTTTCGGCTGACGATGAATGGCCGAATTGGCGCAGCGCTTTGGTAATTGTGCCGTCGTGGCAGCAAACTGTCTGCTCTGCAGCGCATCCATTCTAGTGAGACAGACGTCTATTAATCACGCGAAAACATTGCAAAATGTATGCATGACTACGCGATCGAATAAATAATGACTATCGATCGGATCAGTTTTGTGTATTGAATGGGATTGACGAATGTCGTTTACAGAAAGTTCGTTAGCGTCGCGAGCTGTCTCACCTGACATGACAACATATTTAGTCAGGCTGGATGCGTCAGAGGCAGTTGTTTTTTGTGTGTGAATCGTTTCGGCGAAGGCACCCGCGGGCCTGTTTGACATTGAAAATGGTCCTTGTGGGCTGTGATTCGAGCTTGGGCCAAATCACCGCGGGGGCCGAACTGTTTGTTCTTTTTCGAAAAGACTGAAAATCAAATGTTAAAAGCTTTACCTCAACTCTGCCCAAAATCACTCCAGCACCGATGGTTCCGATGCCGGCCACCATAAACGGGATCGACACCTGCAACGTTGTCTTCCACCATTCTTCAATTTTGATGCCGGGCACTCCATTGCTTGATTTTGCTATTTTTTCATCGCCGAAATCTTTGCTGCCGCCATCATCATCCCCTCGTGGATCGTCCGATGATGCTACCGAAGTCGTCGTGAT
>JANSTV010075083.1:0-10280 GCA_027564135.1 Lestremia cinerea | reverse complement strand
CGTTATTTTAATTTAAGCCTACTTTCATTTGGCATCAATGATTTTTCTAGATTTTCCCAGTCGATAATAATGAGACGATGCTCGTCCACTCGAAAAATAATCGCTGGTTTTCCATCGATAAAAGAAACGAAGCTTGTGAGAGCTTCGAAACAAAAGCGTCGATGAGTTGCCGACAAGACCGAGGTTTTGATCTATGTATTGGCGAATGCCAGCCACGGATAAGGCGGGACGAGGCTTTGAATTTTTCTACGGACGTCATCAAGACTGATTTGATTCACCTTCTCACAATCCCGCAAAAATCCTACCTGATTCCCTTTCCGTTTTTTCCCTTTCTGTTTCGGTTCCGAAACCCATAATAATTACTGAAAATCTTTAAATGGTAAAGGGCGCAGCTTGGAGCATCGTTGGTTAGAAAGATGGTGCGTCTTTAACCTTTCCGAAGATAACTCGTTACCTGATGACAATAAAGCCTGGAGCTAATATCAAAATTCCATTGCCTTGCATCCCTACATGAAAGCAGGGTCAACGTAGTCAACAAGGGCTATCGCTTGAATGACCAGTCTCCTTGCGGTCTCGAATAGTATCAAATGTGACTGAATGCCACAAAAGTAATCATTTGACGATATTTCAATTCATGCACTTCTCATTAATCCATCAAATCCAAGAGATTCGAATCTAAATGGAATTCATTGTATTGAACAGTCAAGCGAAGATGCAAATCACCAATACTCGGTTGGATGTCTATGGTCAGATATCAAAAGCGAATTTGGTAGATGAAATCGATATAGGCAGAGGCAGAGGCAGAGGCAGACCACGATTTCCAGTAGATTCGTATGTTTGCCTTTAATGCCCTGCGGTGCAATAATAATAATTTGAATTGAGCCAATCTAAACATCACAGACCATCGGTCTGGTGTCAGTGTCTGTAGCGCCCGATGAATGCGAAAATGGGTTCATTCAGTAACGCAAGCCCAACCGCCGCAACCATTTGGTCGAATCCATTCCGTAAGCCTCAGCCTTTGTTTATGAACTTATTGCATTCCGATTTATTCGGCCAACGTTTCTATTAGCAATAAGTGCAGTTGACTCAATGCGATTTGTATGTTATTCATATCAATGTGCAATGCAGCATTGTTTATTCAATCACATCGTCTGGCCAGTCTCAATGTTTGTCCATGTTGCATGCCAGTAATGCTGTGGCTCCGGCATTTTCAAATTTCCGTGCTTTCGACAACAAACTTGCGTCTGCCACAATGTTTTTTGGGGTTGACGTCGTCAATGGGACAGACATATTATGCATTCGGACGGTCCGCAGAATGATCAGCAAACCACTGGCTCGCATTTTGCATGTGAAGTAGCCTCTTGATGACAATCCAGCCGGGGCACAGTCGGCAATGTCCGACCCGTCAATAATGACACTTTCCGAGCAAAGATACATTTGAGTGAAATGCGCTTTATGATGCTCACAACGGATGCACCACCCATCACATCGAGCAAATAATTTCGAAATCATTCAACGAAATCGCAAAACCGTGTTGACATTTTCATGAACATTTGGTGGGCAAACATGACACCCAAATGAATACGAATGGCGAATGCAGTTTCCGATGCTGTCGCGCAGGAAGAGAATGAAAATGCGGCGGAAGATGAAGGAGAAGGACAATGGCATTTCAATATCCTGCTGCATTGATTTCCGGATGTTCGGAAGAAAGTCGCCCCATTACACGCTTGGACGACTTTAATTTCGGAAAACATAGTTTCAATTTGCAACCCATTTTTTCGGAGCGAATTCAATGAAAATTCACGTAGTTTTTCACCGAGAATGAAAGGATATAATTTGTGAGACGAGGCAACGGTTGGAATTTTTGATACCTTGATGCCGAGCAGCGACTTATGTCTCTGGAAGGGGTTGACGCTACCATTCCCCTCTAACCACCCTTCAGCCACAGCGCATCAAGTAAAATAATGAAATTCTTACTTTTAATTCTTGCCAGAAACAATTGAATTTTCTATTTGGATTCATCTTCGTTAGCATTCCTTTCTTTGTGTAACTTTGTTTTGCGTCGAAAGTTTATCAAATTGTCTGCGCTGATAGTCTTCCTTCCGTTGAGGGCTGAAAGAATGGAGAGTTTTTCATTCGTTTTAATGAGAACAATACGAAATCGACCGGTTCGGTGAGTCGCATATCATTTTCTCGTTTCCATGCAATTCATTAGCATCACCTGTCGCTGGCCGGTTCTCGCTGTAGGTGGGCCAATTACAATTGCAAATTTGAAAAGTTGTGCATTCGATTTTCAAATGAATTTTTTACCAATTTGTCCAGGAGGGTGGTCTTGGTTCAATGCCGCGGAAACTTAGTCCGTCCGAGAAGAAGAACCCCCGTTGGTTTGTTCGACGCGACACACAGACGGATCGTAAGTCAATTGAAAAGCTGCCGACTTCCTGCGCCACCTCAACCGTGAAATGCGAACAAATAGATTTTATGAATTCAACTCAATTCGATCTAAATTATACTTTTGATGGAGTTTGCGCAATTATTTGCATAAAAAAGCAAGCACTACACTGAAAAATACACGACAGTAATGAGAAATTGTTACCTGAAAGCCTGAGTTGCATTTCGTAGCCAGGCGATGCGATACAAAGTAGTCGAAACACTTTCGAAGGTTTATTCAACCAATTTCTCAGGAAAAATATGCACTTGAAGCCGGAGTTGGAAAAGTTTTTTGCATTTGACGCCGGTTAAAATTGCTCGCACAGAAGAGCTTTTCTGCTGCGTTAGTCATGCGCCTGTCAACAAGTTTCAGAATATAGTTGGAATCGTCTCGAAATTTATTTGAAAGAAAAACTAATAATTGAATGTGAATATTTCGAAATAACTTCTTTATTTTCCAGCGGGTAAATAAGTTATTTGTGGGGAAATGCGACACAAATTAGCTGTGTGACAGCCCATAATGACAGTCAACGCGTGTGGTATTATTCGAAAATATTCCAAGGGGATTTGTTGAAAGTTTCCAAACAAATTGAAAATCAACACGAAAATTCGACGACACTTAAATCCGAAATCGAAATCAAAGAAAATGCGCGTCACAATTTCCCCATTAAACGAACCCATTGATTCGAACCCGAAATATTAACATCAAAGGCGAATGGAAAGCAAACAGCACGAATCACATGTTCGCCCGACGCATTGATAATCATCCTCGAATGGTAAACGCTCCGAATAACAGACTAATTCCATATCATTTTCAATTATAAACTTTTCCCTGCATATTTTATGTCGCCCGCCCCCCCGTCCTCCACATATACTTTTCAATTATGCCAAAACATATCGCTTGAAAGCCGACAAATGTCGATTGTTTTGTGCTTGTTTGTCGAACACACCACAACAACTGATGTCTTATCGATTTGTGCCTATGCAACAGAGCTCTAACTGGCAACACACCGACATCCTCTCCATTGAAGATTTAATACGTTGAGATTAGAATTTTGCGTAATAGTTTCGAAATGGCATTAAAATAAAGACCGACAATTTGCACGTCTTATCGACGATGAATCCAGCTTCCGGGAAATTTCTCTCATTTCCGAATCAATCAATGGATCTTCTCAGCAAATCAAATTTGAATGTAAATGAAGTAGGTCAGAGTTGTTGATGAGCACTTGAGGCGCATCGAGTGCTAATTCTGGGTATTTCCATCTCATTTACACTCTGCCCTCTCACTCATTCCGCACTCAGATGGAGCTACAAGGTGGAACGCATTCGCTTCGAAGAATTTTCATTCAAATTATTTCCTCATTCTCCGAAACACATTCCAAATCAAACAAAGAACATTTGAGCAAAACGATACATACTTGACATTCTTCCCAAGAAGACTCAGTTGAATGCTGTTCACACGAATCTGTGTTGCGTCAGAACGTTTTGGATGTTCCTCCGTTTTAACCCTTCTCGGGCAAGGATGAGGAAAAAGGAATTTTCCGAGGAAAAACAACAATGCAGAAATTCCAATAATTTTATAATTCAAAATCGTTGTTAGCTGAAATCTATTATTGTTGTTTCATTCAAAATCGAATCATAAATGAGTCATTCACATTATTAAAATTACCGTTCAATAAATGAAGATGTCGACAACAACAATAACGATTTATTTGCAAATAACGGTTTCGCAACAGAAATGTATGGATATCATGACGAATCAATTTATGACAATTATGTTGTACGATTCGATGCAATTTCGTAATAGCTCCCAAACAAGTCAACAATTGCAATTGAGAATTGAGGAGAACGGCTTAATGGCTGAGCTCATGAAATATGCTGCAGACAGCAATAATTGGATGCATCACGTGAAGTGCAGAGCACCATTCAAAGCTGTCGATGCCATTCGGTAAAAATGGGAAGCTATTTCGCGTTTTTTCTCTCTCATCTTTTTCCTTCTCGAATAATCGAATTCAGGTCAATAAGTTTAAAATTTTGAACAATATTCGCTTCGATTGGAGGGAAATGCAAGCAAAAAAGACTCGATAAAAACCGTCTCCGTTGGCATTTTGAAGAGAAAATTTATTCATAATTCGTGGGAAATCATTCAAAAATGGTTAGCATATCATTATCGATTCGAAAGACCGATTCCGTCGATAGTCAAACAAATGGGTGCAATCTAGACGTCTAATGGCATTCAAAGATAGTGCGCAAAGGCAGAAGACGATCAAAAATAATTCTCGGATAATAAATAATTCATTTGAGAAAATGAAAAATGTGTATCAATTATTAGATTTATGTTTATTATTCATGCAAATAAATTACGATTTTCATTTGTTTATTTTGTTTTTGTTTCGTTCACAGACGCAATCGCATGCCATGATGTGGTGTGTGTGAGGAGCGCATCAAACCAATCGCAAAGCAATTGCAAGTCGACCGAGGAACGATCGACCCCTTCAGCCGGCGCGCGTTCCTTCTGGAAAGAGGTGAACAACTAGTGAAATCAACGTGACTCCGAAAATAAAATAAAGGAAACGCAATTTTGTGGGGAAATTCACAAATGTTTAATCAATATTACAATGGCACGACTGCAACAGAATCTGAATCGCAAATCGTGTTTTGAGGTGGATTCAACGGTGCTCTACACGTTCGCATTGATTGCATTGATACTCAACGGGGGCAATGTTGTGCAGAGGGTGGCTGCCGATGGAGATTGGATGCAGGATTGTGGGGTGTGTCACTGCAAATGGATATCGGCCAAGAAGATAGCCGACTGCAAGAATACGTCAATCACCTCGGTGCCGAGGGAGATGAGCAATGATCTGCAAGTAATTGACCTATCGAATAATTTAGTGCCGGAATTGCGTCGAAACGAATTCAAAGACGCTGCACTGCTGAATTTGCATAAAATCTATGTGCGAAATTGCACTCTGCAAGAAATCAATAAGGACGCTTTCAAGGGACTTGAGGTTCTCATCGAATTGGACGTGTCGAATAATCAGCTGAAAGAGCTTCAGACCGGCCTCTTCACCGGTTTGATGCGGTTGCGGGTGCTGATCGCAAATAACAATGAAATCGAAAAGCTGGATGACTTTTTATTTGAAAATTTGACATATTTCGCAAAAATCGAACTGAAACACAATCGTTTGCATCAAATCGGTTCGAATGCATTTGTCGATACACCGAAATTGGCGAGCATCTTCTTGGAGTCGAACGCATTGACGGTGCTCAAAGAGGACACATTTCGGAATCTGGAAAAACTGGTTAGTCTCTCGCTGATGGACAACCCATGGAATTGCACCTGTGAATTGCAACAATTCCAAAAGTACGTCATCAGCACCGGATTATACACACCGCCGACCAGTTGCTACGAGCCAATGGAATTACGCGGAAAATTGTGGTCAGACATTCCGCCAGAGAAGTTTGCGTGCCGTCCGAAAATCTTATTGCCGCACGACGGTTCAACGATCGAGGCAAACAGTGAAAATGTAACGTTGGTGTGTCGCATGAAAGGCACACCGAAACCGGAAATTGAATGGTTGTACAACACTCGGCCGATTGGGGCGTACGATCAACGCCTCACCATTAAGAACTCTCAGGAGGTGAATCGCAGAGATTCATTGGATATTTATACATCCGAATTGATAATTGCCGGTGTGCGAGCGGCAGATAAGGGATCGTACATGTGCTCGGCCATAAATACGGGAGGCAAAGCAACAGCCGAGATATTCCTAACGGTGCCAGTGATGCCGACCGAAAGTGAAACGGTCATTGGTGGCGGTGCTGTGCCGACCAACCCAAACAATTTGCTATTGCTTATCTGCTTGATTGCCATCATTTTGCTGGCTCTGTTAATTATTGTCGTGCTGATATTGTGCTGCTACTGTCGACGCGTCAAAAAGTACTCGAAAAATGGTTCAATCAGTGAGAACGGTTTGATGCAAAGCAAAATGGAGAAATCCCAGGACGGTTCGATTCTCGAGGGTTCGGTCATTATGGAAATGCAAAAGAGTTTGTTGACCGAGGTGAATCCAGTGGAGAAGCCACCAAGACGCACAGAATTGGATGGAGTGGGAGATTTCGTTGAGGATGGAATGGAATTGAAGAAAACTCTGTTGGATGAACATCCATACGGTAAGTGGATTGCGATTGTTCGACGGGACTCAAGAACTCATTCCGATATCGATTGTCAAATTTCAGGGAGCCACGAGGACGAAACGCACTCAGTTGCACTATCCGACACAACACCTCGGTCCCGAACAACCTTCGTTGATGACGGCTACGGAACAAATTTGCCTCCAGATCTTCTAGCATTCCCAGCTCGCTTCCCGCAATCGCCATCCACCCAGAGTTCCATCTCCAACATACCGGACACGCATCTGTACATTCGCTCACCCGTATCCAGTCCAATCTATCAACACAGTCCGTATGTTTCGGTGGCACCGCCACCAGCCGGCTTCCGAACACTCCAACACCCCAAAGGTCGAGGCATTTCGATTGTCGGAAATCGCAACCAATCCCCATTCACTCCGGCACCCATCATCTACGCGCCAGTGGTCATGAAACAAGGCTACATGACGATTCCACGAAAGCCACGCACCCCAAGTTGGGCCCCTTCGTTGGCATCCACCGCCATTGATTTTCCACCAACTTCACCAACGTCGACCATCTCAACCGACGTCATCAGCGAACCAGTTTACGACAATTTAGGCTTAAGAACAACAGCTAGCGGTAATTCCGTGTTGAATATTAACAAAATCGGCACAAATTCACCGATCAATTACTCGATGAAAGATCGACCACTTCCTGCCACACCTGCCGCACCGAGAGCATACGAACCGATCCACGAAACCATGCATCCGGGCGATGCCGATTCAGTTTCAACAGTTGGCATCGGCGATGACACGGAAGCATTGTGCAAAAGGTCCAACGAGCCACAGCCAGTGGTGATCAGCGCGACAAATGGCACGGTCGAAGGGAAGACGAAAATTCCACCACGTCCGCCGCCGAAGCCCAAGAAAAAGGTCACAACAACTGGAACGTCAACCAATGGCGATGACAGCACAAGTCAACTGTTCGAGGATGAATGCGAGGACGGAACGGAAGTTTAATCTTAGTAGAATGGAACTTAGTGATTTAAATTTTAAAATAATTAGTTTTATTTTTTTTAATATGAAGAAAATTCAAGATACTTTACGTGCAAACTCAAATGCACAAGAAACACAATTCAACAGAGAACGTTAGTGGTTAGGCTAGATGGAATTCAGCTTAGTTTTAAGTAAGTCTTAGTTCACAGAGAAAAATCAAATGTAAGTAATTGTTTGTAAGCTTAACATTCAAATTGATTGATGATGTTTACTCGAGTCGCGAGATAAGAAAGTGGCATGTCTTTGAACGATTGACTTTAGGCTAATGCATGCATGACTCGTAGGAGAGTGTAGTTGTAATGGGATGCGTTCTGAGAAACGAATTTTTAATGAAACATACTTAGGTCTGAGCTGCAGATAGAGTTTTTATTATGTGTTATTTCGAATTTAATAATTTATTCAAATTCAAATTGAGTGCCAACTGACTGAATTATTCATTATTTCTGTGCTCTCGCGAGAGGCTCGAATACGTTCTTGTTGCCGAACTTCATTTCTTCATTTTTTTTTCTCGTTTTTCTCATTTTTTTCATTTTTCTTCGGGAACTCTCCTCCCAACTTGCTGATTTTTATTTATCGATTTATAATGAAATTTTTTGCTCCTTAATTTTTCCATCAAATTTTTTTGGTTTGCATGATTGATCGTTAGCTGCGATTTCATATCAAATATTTCGGCATTCGGTTGCCCTCGTTAGAGCGTTTGTCCGACGACACTCAAATTGCATAAAATGTTCATCAAATTCCTCGAACTCAGAGGCCTCGATCGACTCTCTGAAAGCGTGACTCTGTTACATCTCGTTATTTCTATCATTATGTGGGTTTCCCATCGATAAATTTCACATTCGAAGATTATCTTATCGTACAACTCGTGAGCTCGATAAATTATTTGATTATTTTCCTTTTTTCGAAAAAAAAAAAAAAAAACGAACCGAAAATTAAAGAGCGAAATTATCGAAAAGTCTCAAGTATTTTACTTTTGAAAAGAAAATAAATTTTCCGGAAAACTTTCGAAAAGACTCTCTCTCACTCTCAACTGCTCTGCGGCCGATCATCTCTTGCAGATGCGAAATATTTAATTTCCGAAGGGAAGGGTATTGGAGGCTCGAGCGAAAATTCGAAGAATCGGGTCGACACGACTCACCTTAGCGCACGTATGGCCGCTTATAATCGCGTCGCCATGCCAAACATACATAATTCACCGTCGACGAAGCATTTTCGAAATAACACCAACGGCACAAGACCAGTATGTCTCCGCTCCGCAAAGCCGCCATCGATGATGATGCCATTTCAGTTTCAGTCGTTTTTATTAAAATGATATTTACATACAATTTCTAATATGCGGTATGTCGAATCATCTGGCGGAACTCATGCGGAGGAATTCCAACGTGAGATGGAACGCCAACTATGTGCTTGGCAAAGGGACCGCATTGTTCATGCTCGGCTGCTTGGAAAACGTAGGCAGTGTTGTTTCGGGATCTTTGCTTGGCTACCGCAGACGATAACTCTCTACAGTCGCTGTATCAGCCCGGCCATCACTGAACAGTGACACACTCACTTCGTTAATCTTGTACTGCATTTTGCAGAGTTGAAAGAAACTTTTTCGTCGCCCAAAATTATCTTCAAATGTTTGAGCCGCGAGTTGATGCGGTGCCAGTGGAAAGGCCGCAAAATCAATACATATCGCCATTCAAATGACCATTGCTCGTAGATTCTCAGCCCGGACACTATCCAGTTCCACACACACACACAAATACACATACACCCAAGGCGAATCAGACAGAAATAGAACAAAGCGGAGCTACAGGAAAAAAGCGGAGCAAACGTAAAAGGTTAACAATACAGCAATTTGTGTTCGAATCGAAATTGGTGATGAGAAACGATCCGGGAAAAAGAGGCGAAATGCCGAACAGCATCAAACTGTTGTTTTCCCAATTGGCGAGACCGACCCGAACAACAAGAAATACATTTCAAAGTGAACAATCAAGATTTAACAACTGAAAATTTATCTTGATTTTCGCCTTCGATTCCCATTTTAAATGTTCGGAAGTTTTCCACAACGCTTTGGCAGCCACACAAACGTTTCTTTTGTTAGTTGAATCGGATGGCCAAACGGACGAATGTGAATCCAATTGAAAAACATTTTCCATGTCCGTTTGAATGTTTCATCCTTTTTTCCGTCTGTTCTCAAAACACACACACACGAAAAAAACGACGACAGCATTCGAAGTGGAAAAACTTTTGTTAATTAAGCTCGATTTTTATATGTTTGATTCTCGTCTGGTTTTTGGCTCGTCTTCGATTCAACGACACAACTTTTGCCCATTCGCCGCCTCGTTCCGACTCTCGCATAGCTGCTATTGTTATTAGCATTATTTTGATTGCTTTGCAGTTTGGCATGGAACGAAATGCGATAACAATTTGTGGCCAAATGTGCTCGCACAGTGAGCATGTGACGATCGTTCGATTTGTGCCGTTGTTAATACTCGACTCACCATTGCCTCTCCCATTCGCACTCGCATCCGCAACGAAACTTTCGCTCCGAATCAATCATTCACAACTTCCGTATGCTCTTCTTCGGCCGGCCGTCCCCTTTTTTTCATTTTAACTTTATTAAAGTTTGAAAGTGACGAAAATGATTGAGTAAACTCAGACTCGGTTCAATTGAAT
>JANSTV010075072.1:0-10282 GCA_027564135.1 Lestremia cinerea | reverse complement strand
AATTTGTTGTAAATAACTTTCGATTCATTAAGCATTTGTCTACCGAATTCAATACTGCCGATAAACCATGTAATTTTATTTATTTATTTATCTAATTAAATAAATAAATGCAAAATAAACAGAAGGAAAATGGATAAAAAAAAACAAACAAAAAACGAAGCCAACAAAGCATTTCTGATTGCCAGGCTATGCCTTGGCTTGCCTTGACGGTGGAAAATTGTGCGTCAGCTCTCGAGCTCGATTTACATGGAAATCGTCTGGGGGATAAGACCGTCTGATTCAAGTCATTTGCAACGGTATTTGAGGTTGGAATGTTGCGAGGTCAGACGGCTGCCTGTGTGGTGGTCGTTGAAAGGGGTGTGACTCATCGAATGAATTCGATGCGAAACGTTCATCACCATCAGAGTGCGAAGGGGGACGGGGGGAGCGGCCCCATCAAGCGTGTACTTTCGCCGGCGAATTATTAGCAGAGCGTAATTGAAAAATTGAATTAACCGAAATCCACGCATAATTTAAAGTTGGCACAAACAATTTGAAGCGTTTCCAACAATTACTCGAAGAAAGAAAATTTGCTCAAAGGCCGTAATGCGTGTTTGGTGCGTGTTCGCTGCGTGCTCGGTGCGTGTAGTCAAAACTGAAACTGAATGGGAATTCGGCAAACGATGAATTTCGACGATAACATAGACAACTCAATTCGCGGGAATGTTCTAACGTTTATTAAAAGCCAAAGTGATGGAAAAATAATCAAAAAGGGATGGAATGAGGAATCTGGTTAACTTTAAAACTGTTTTCGTTTTCGGATGTAAATTCTGATGAAATTTTAATTAATCATAACATTCCTTGTGCCATTTCTGAGGGAAATACAGCGAAACGAACGAAAGCGCGTTTTGGCATCCGTACCGTCGCCACCGCACCGCCACCGCCACCGCCACTGCCACCGTCACCGCTGCCACAGCCATTGCCAAATGTGAATTCCTTTTGATTACACTGAACAACCTTTCGTTTGCTTATTCCCAAATGGAAAAGTGGAAAAGTGGTAATGGAATACACGATCGATCCGATGGATAGGACACCGGATGGGATAGATGAATGAATGAACGCAAACAAAACACTCAAAAATATCACGATATAAACAACTACTTATTTCAAGGTTGCCGAAAGACAAAACCGTACCGCGTGGGACGGCCCATGCCAACGACGGTGGATATCTCTTCGAAATGAGCGAATGTTGTCGAGATATCGATTCAATCGCCAATAAGACCGGATAATTTGTAATCCAACGGCGACAGAAAAGCTAATATTTGGCGCCAAACAGTATACTACAATCACTTCATCATAACTCCGATTGGTTTTAGCGCCTTGAGGGTGACGCTCGCTTGAACGATGAATCGTTTAGGTGGTTATCGATGACGACTCTGCTATTCGAAGTGTTTGCGAGGGGTGCATCGGGCTCTCAATTTGTGATTAGCGGAGGTCGCTTTCGCACACACAGACACACACACGCAGACACACACCCACATACATCGATCCCTTCCCGACAGTAAGGCCTCCAAACTATCCCGAAATCCTCTTGTAATGCCCTTAATTGCCTGGAAGCTTCCACCAAAGTGACTTGTAAAGTTCAAAATTAAGTTTTACATTCGAATCCATGCGGCTTCCATACGGCATTTCATGTCGAGTAAGTCTCATAGGTCACCGCCGTAGACGGCACTAAATCTGTCTTAGCGCAACTTTAACGAAAATAGTTTGTTGCGTTGCCTCTTAGGTCTGTTTGATCTCGTCCAAAGCATAATCCATCGCTTCGACTGAAACGATGATACTCTGCTGGGAAACAGAACAGCAAGCAATTTAGATTTGATTCATTGCATTCTCTATTGACTTCATGTTCCCTGGTTGTCTGACAAAGAGTGGCTTATCATTTCAAAGACAACACAATACGCCATCCATCCAAAGGGTTTACCAGCAATTTTCGTGCATTAAATCGAATGACGATCATCATTTAATTAAGACAAGAATGGAAGCACCGAAGAAGGTTAAATACAGATTTTGCGAGCACGAAATTTCTATATTCGTTTTATGGAAAATTTTAATTAAAACTCACAGCAACCCGAAAACAACGAAAACCGTATGACGTTGTGTTCGCCGCGAGATTCTCAAAATTCAATCTCGAGGAAGTGCACCGCGACACAACCGAAAGAGTTTTTCGGAATGATTTACGGAAACGACAAAGTTGAACGATGTGCGTTTATGAAATAACACCAATAAATCATGGCGAAACATGAAATCACTGTTACCTGAGGTAAGGTAAGCGTTTGATATACGATACCATCATTACCTTCAGCGATTCGAAGGCACACAGTCGCACCGTCACAACGCGATCTCAATGGTACCGTTCGACTGCGGAGGTCTTCCAATCGTCTCTCATCGTCGTCTGCTGTGCCACCCCGCAGCTTCCCTCAGCATCCTCTCACTGTTGCCGCCTATCGTCGCTTTGAAAAATTGCCGTCATTCCGTCAAAACAATAAGCCAGCCGTTGGAGCATTTCGAATGGGAAACCGTGGTTTGTTTCGTTGTCTGATTTGAGTCGTCCCATCCAAGCCAAAAAACAAAGCAAATCAAACCAAATCAAATTGGCTGATGAAAATTATTTAAATTTCATTCAGTGACAATTGTATTACATCATATGAATGGATGGATGGCTTGATGATTATTGAAAAACGTAAAAAAAACGACATCGAACAAAAAAAAATTAAATGAAAAATTTGATATTTTACTCGGCGATTTCATCGTGTATGCGTTTTGTCAAATCAAAGCCCACATAATCTAATTAAAAATTCATGATTTTCAAGGTTGAATTCTACCGGTTTGTTGTATTTTTAATTGGATTTTATAGCGAAAAATGCCACCGATTCAAGATCGTTAAAACGGTTGTGGTGTGTTTGGTGCGGTGTGGGTTCGCCGCGATGGATGGCTTGAAGATGAATGAAGTTGATGTTGGCCACCGGTTGACCGGAATTGATCTCGATGAATGAGTGTCGAATCGTGATTGACTTGATGCATTTTCAATTTCGTGAATGTCAATGCATGATTGACACGGCAATCAATAATATTTGAGTGTTTTGCCATATTGCACCGATGGCCGATCGAAGTTGGGCTACACTTCCAACAAATCTCATTGGAGGTCATTTCATTCCGACGCAAACGCACAAACATACACACAACATAACTGGGTCATTCAACAATGTAGCGTTTTGCGCTGATCGAGGATTCTTTTGCGAAATGATCATCTCCATTTATCCCATTCAAGTCTAATCCAATCGATTGCACTGCCAAAATCTTTGAACGATAAAATGCGACAATGAAAACAAAGAAAACTGACGCAAAATCATCATAGTCGTTGGAGACTTGCGGAGACAGTATTAAACCTTGATTTGCATAATTTACATAATTTCCTATCAGGTTGTGAGCTTACTGATTTAATATGACGTCATTAATATGCAGCTGAAACGACATATTGTTATTATGGATGCCATAATGTCGACCACGTGGAGGCTTTAATCGTAATATGAACCCATTGGCAACAGTGATGACACTCATCGAAACATAGAAAGCAACCATTCATTCTCTTAATTGTGCATGACTGTTGCTATTGGCATTGTTGTTTTTGTTGTTGTTGCTGTTGCTGGTGAGGTTGCTCAGTGATTCTTGGTCGGACTAAATGGAAACAACTCACACGAAATGATTAATATACGACGCTTGAATGTCAATTCATCTTATGTATCATCCATCTATTCTGAAGCGAGTCGAAAATTTCTGGTATATTTCGAATCAGTTGGCGAATCTTCAATTTTCGTTTGGCAATGCGAGAATGGATTGTTTGGTTGATTTTGCTGGTGAACGCGGGCAGGATCGTTTTGTCGAAAGCAAGAGTGGGATTCTGCTTTGGATGAATGGAAGAGCGAAATGCTTTTTAGAAATTAGTCAGTTGGATGAACATCAGTAATCGTCTACGACGAGGCAGGGAATTCCATTTTGGACCAATTAAAGCGGATTCGAGTAAATTCGAACAGATTCGGACAAATTCAAACAGATTCAGACAAATTCGAACAGATTCGGATAAATTCGGACAGTCTCGAATGAATCCGTACAGATTCGGACAAATTCGAACAGATTCGGACAAACTCGAACAGATTCGAACAGATTCGAACAGATTCGAACGGGTTCGGACTAATTCGAACGGATTCGGTATTCGGACAAAACTTGCATTTGTTCGAATTTGTCCGAAATCATCCGAATTCGTTCAAAATGATTTGCTTTTGTCCGAATTTCTTCGAAATCCTCCTCAAAACAAGCCGAATAGGTCTACAGTCCATATGACGTCAAACCACCCACGAGAAATCTAAAAAACATCTGCCATCCACGCACTGCCATCACGAATAATTGATAGTCAGATGCAGTTGACGCCCGATAAGCATACAAATTTATTGTCGTCATGCGAAAAATGATATTGTGTAATAAATGCACGAATAGCAATTACTCGAAAACTTATCACTTCTCCAGAGTGGTTTGCATATTCAATGTCGCCGTGGTTGATAACATTCGCTGTGCTGTTGCGAGATGAGGGAAAATTGCTCATCAAGCTTGTCACTGTTGTTGCTGTTGGCTTTTTTCCTCTCGCGTCTCGTGAAAAATTTAAACGAGTATTGCTCCCATGCGTCAAGCAAGAATTTAATTTTCATGCCGGCAACGATACTCAACGAGGAACAGAAACAACATTGCTAAAACTGGAGATGAGCTCGAACTTGCGGCGAACCGACAATTTCACACAAGACAGATGTATAATCGATTTATAATTTCAATGGCATGCGGCGAGGTGAGATGAACTGGTGATATGCCTCATGCCATCTCGCATGCGTTTCGCTAACAATTAATATCGTAACAATAAATTGTTTTTATATATTTTTTTTTTCTTCAAAAAAATATAATTTCTCTTTTTTCGACGAAAAGATTCATTACCGAACACAATCGATGGACATGTATTTCATAATTCAAAGAACGAAAATTGTTGAATGCGGCTGATGGCGCTCATCTTGTTTTCGCCGGTTGGATGTTGTTGCGTTGTTGTTGTTGTTGTTGTTGTTGTTGTTGTTGTCGTGTTTATTGTGTGTTGGCTCAAAACCATCGTTGACGTTCATTGAAAATAAGGAGTGATTACGCTTTAGCTCTGATGAGAAAGACTTTCGGCAATAATCGCCGTGAATGTCACTGTTCAATTGCAGACGCGCATCGCACAGAGGGGCCAACATGTAATACCATTCCGGTGACCCAAAAACAACATTGTTTTTCTCTTCTTCATTTTTATATTAATTTAATATTTTTTCCTTTATTCTCGTCCATTATTCAAACACGCATCGAACTCAGACGAAAACAATCGGCTTGGACCAGCACAAAGCAGATGCAAAGAGAATTATGAATTGGAATTATTATTTATTGGCCCGATGAATGCCGTTCATTCATTGCTATCTGCTTATCCGTTGGCTTGTCGACGTATTCTGTGCGACCCTGTGGTTAGATGGAGATGGAGAGATTATCAGGTAGATGATTTATCACGGGTCTTCAGCTTCGAGCACTTCAGCTTTCTTAGGTTGGGAGAGGATCACTAAGCTCACGAGCTCGAGGAAAACAGGAGCCTCGTATCGACGAACCGCCTTTGAATGGAGGTTGATTGATTCTGGAACTTTGACAGGGAGCTTTTCAATCAAACAACATTCAGTTTCGTTCATTCTTGTTCATTTCACGTTCATATTTTCGCAAAGGTCGCTTTCTTTCTTTCTTTCTCTCGCTCTCTCTTTTTATATCTCTCCATCTCTCTCTCTCTATCTTCCTTTCTATCATTATCCGATCAGATAGATGATTTCCAATCAATCAGTCCAACAAGCTTAAGCTGACTGAAAGGAGAAAGATCTTGAGCAAGACCTCATGTCGCACACTCTCCACCCGCGAAAGTGAAGAAGAAGAAGAAGAAGAAGAACCAGTGATGGATATTCGATGCGATACAGTTACAACAAATCTTCATCAAATTGCTCAATATCAGTTTCACTTTTTTTCCGTTTCCAATTACATCAGTTTGCAAACGGAACGTATGTTCAACTACGCATGTGCGTACGTACTGAAACAGCAATTAAATGAGAATGCTTCAAAATGAGCCTTTATCTTTACGAATATATGTGATTAATCAATTATGCAACCCGCAGCGGCATCGCTATTTACGGTCGGGGGCATATGTGAATGGTTATGCAATGGGTCAGCCATCACCAATGGCACAGTTCGCTCACCGTTAAATGTCTTTGGTTGACAATTGACCAAAATCCATGATAATTATGATAAACGAAAAGGAGAAGAGTTAAAAAAAATCTAAAAATAAAATTAACAAAAAAAAAAACAAAAAAAAAACAATTAAATTGAATAATTAACTGGCCAAGATTGATCATAAAATTGGAATGAAGTCGATTTCTGATTCTACCGTCGCTCATGACGCTGAAGGCACATTGTCGATGATGAGGTGCCAGTTTCGTTTGCGTATGCGAAATCACCATCGACCCGACCGCCGAAAACGAGATGCTGGATGCCACGTCTGTCTCATCGGAGGTCACAATAAACACCAAACAAGTACAATTTTTCATTTGTTTTTATGTCCGAAACTGAAAATGCGGTGCGGTGTGTTGGATGCGTTTCTTCTTCGTCTTTTTCCGTTCATTCACCATTTTTCACCTCAGCCTCATCATCGACATCGCCGAGTGGCTATTTGGCAATTCAATAGGCATCTCATGTACATTGCCACGTCAGAAATAGCAAATTAGCAAATTAAACGACTGAATGTGCCGCCAATGGTTTTGAGCTCGCATCAACATTAACATGACCATCATCTTGGTGATTCTAAGCGGCTGGCTCATCAATTAATTTGGATGACTGAATCGCCATTTGCTGACAAAATAAAATTTCAATCACACTTTGACGATGGCGTGCGCGGTATTTCGCTTCTTCTTTTTTCGCGTTTTGCAGCTTCTCTTCTCGCCGTTTTTCTTCATATTTTTCTCTGGCGTTTTTCCAATTACATTTTGACCATTGAAACGCTCGAGCCATCGATTTCACAAGAACCTTTATATGTCAATATGTGCTGGTCGGAGAGATATTGATTTTTTGACATTTAAAACATCGCCGTCATCGTTTCCACAGAAAATTGTTTATTCAAATGAAGCGATCGGGCAAAACGGGCAAACCATAATTCTTGGCTATTTCTCTCCAAACCAAAACTAACCGTTTGCAATTTCATCGCAAATAAAAATTTGTCATTTGCTGTCGATACAAATGATCGCAATCGATTTTAATGAATTCAAACACTGCAATGCGTTCGGGATTTCGAAATTGAAAGAGAGAATCGCGCAGTGCAATTTGCATCGAGTTTTCCATAAATAACCAAACTGCATAACCAACAATGTGGTCGAGATGTTTTCTTTGCGTTGAAATTGAAAACGCTGCGCTAAGGTTATGGCGACGAGGAAGTCGAGGAGCAATTCCAAATGGCAATTTGCGTGGAAACTTTTACCCACAAATATTTCCAATTAAAATTGATTACCGAAAAACCGATTCTCCAGTCGATTTCGGATGACTCAACGGATTCGATGAAAGCACACACTTTGAGAACAATCTCAGAGGAGCGACCTCGGGTGGATCCGCATGATTGCGGCAAACGGCTAGAATGCCGAGAGTAGCGGCGCGGACGTTATCGTTGATATCGGTGAACTTGAACCTGGGCCTCCGACCAAACAGTCGCTATAGTTTCCGTTTGACGGCAAATATGCTCGAAAGGGCACAAACAATGTCTCGTTCAAATTGCTCACATGAGATCGTGTGTGTGCGACTTGAAATGTTGCAGAATTTTAATGAGAATTAATGAAATTGATTGAGCAAAAGCTCTCTCAAGAACGATAACAATCCAACCCACACACACTCGGTTGATTATCGTCGCTTTTGTCTTTATGCGATGCTGTGCACATTTTTAGGTCATTTTGAACTAATTTGTTGGCGAATTTTCGCGAATTTTTTTTCTCCATTTTTTTTTTTGCCTTGCCCGTCGAATCCGATGCGATAATGCACATATGACATTCACAAGCTATGAATTTTTCCATACAGTTTTTTTTACTTTCGTTCACGTTCGTCTCGTTTTCGCGTCGCTTCATTGTTGCTTTTGTAATTCATACTTTGCGATATTTTCAATCGACAAAAGTGGGATTTTTGCACACAATGCTGCTAGATGAATGCTTGTGTGGCGATTTTTCGGCGCTCAAATGAGATTATGGAGAGAAAAATATGTTATTGTTGATGTTGTTGTTGTTGTTGTTGTTGTTGTTGTGTCAGAGATGGCTTAGCTTTGTAATGCCGCTTGTCGACTGTATGTCAGTCACTTTGGTGGGCCAATAAACCAGCCAGTCAGCCAGCCAGCCGAGCCAGCCAGTCAGCCAGTGAGTCAGCCAGCCAAGCCAGCCAATCAGTCACTTGGGCTGCACACACCGAAAATAATAATGGTAATAGCATAATTTTTCTTTGGGCACTATCGTTGTCGTGGTATGTTTGTTGTGTACATGAATGACGCTTCGGTTCGATATTGAGTACTCCGCCATACGTGCAATGGTTAACTGGACATATATGCAAGATTCGCTTGTGGATGGGTGTTGGGTGCCGTTGTTGTTGGTGTAGTTGCTGTGTGCTTTTTTCACGTTACACGAAACGTAGAGATGATGGTGCGAGGAATTGAGCACTTACAGAGTCATTTATTATAAATTTTTATGGTATCAAGAGGGAGAGGGAATTGACCCTCCGCAGTAATAATTTTTTGCGCGAAGCAACGAAAATTTTTCGTATAAATAACCAAAACATCACTGCCAAATGCATAGTCAGTTCATTCAATTCAGCTTGTGAAAACTTGTGATTTCAGTTTCTGGATTTTGTCGTTTTTTTTCTTCATCTCTTCGCTCGTCTTTCGTTTCGTTTCGTTTCGTTTTCATCTGTGGTGGCTGAGGCGTTTTCATCCGATCATCTTAGGATTACTTGTGAAACCAGCGAGAATATTCAGTGAAAATGAAGTCTGCTGTAAGTTGTTCGGCGCAAATTTTGATTTTTTCGTTGAATTCGGGTGCATTTGAAAAATTGGTGACAAAAAAACACACGAAAAGTTGATCCGAATCGGATGCAAAAACTTTACAATGAACTGTCCTCTTATCCAACAATCGACTAATTGTTCAAAACTAAAACCTATTCCCAATAGATGTTAATTGCTGTTACTGTTGCTTTGTTTGGATGTACATTGGCTGCACCACAAGGACCAAACTCTGGCACATCGTCAACAACAGAACCAATACCGATTATCAGTCAGGAGCAAGAGGTCAATTATGATGGTTCATTCAGATGGGCATACGAAACGGGTAATGGGATCAAAGCTCAAGAGGAAGGAGTCCTGAAGCCAGCCGAATCTCCAGATCAGGATCCAATTCAGGTGAGTTTGACTTTACGGAGTCAACGAGCTCAACGGACATTCATTCACTTGACACTTGTCGGCTTTCAAAGTCCTCACCAAATCGCCTCAAAATCGCCTCAAAATCGCCTCAAACTCGCCAAAGGGCCAACTCATCTCTTCACGAGAATCAACCGTTTTCAATTTCATTAATCATAAATTGATCTAGACGATGTAGCCAAAGCTTCTTCACAATAGCTTTTGGACATTCCATTGTGATGCGTGTATTGCGTGTGTTGCATGCTATGTGGGAGTAATAAAGGTCAACCCAGACGGTTATCCAATATCACATTCTGTGAGAAGATTTCGCATGAATCCCGTAGGGCTATTCCATAATCGAAATCCTAATAAAACCAAACATTCTAATCCACGTGGGGATAACCGCAAGAATAGCTCTCCATTCATACGAGTTGGACAAGAAGAGAAAGAGAGAGACAGCAAACGAAAAAAAACGGCATTTTATTAAATGGATTCCACTAAATTCATTCAACTGTCGACAATACACTATCCGGGCTCCATTCAATCGATATCGCAAAGTAACAAGGCATCGTAATGGCAAGCATTGTTGAAACAACCATAAATTATTCAGCTCATTCCAATTATTCATATTCAACGGAATCTCGCATTCAATTGACGATGATGATATTGTTGTTAATATCGTAATTATGAATAGAGATTCATTGCACGAAATGAAGAATGCACCACTGCGCA
>JANSTV010075061.1:0-10282 GCA_027564135.1 Lestremia cinerea | reverse complement strand
CAAAATGACAACTTGTTTCGTTTTGTCGTTCGGTTTCACTTTGAGTATGTCATCGTCGGTGGGTCGTCTACCGAATACCACATCTTGTTTGTCCACTTTCACGTAAATCGTCGTTCGGGCTTTGTCTTCGATCGTTTCTGAAAGATCCCGTTTCTGTTTGTTTCTGCGTCGATTGTTTTTACGTTTGGTCGTCGGTGTTCGTGTCGTTGAGGTCGTCGGTCTTTGTTTGGCGGCGGGTCGTCGTGTTCCTTTCTTGTTTTTTTGTGTTTTTGGTCTAAGGGTCGTCGTCGTTGTCGATCCTTTGCGTCGTGTGTCATTGCCGTTGATTTTGTTGTTCACTTTCGTCGGACGTCTCAACGGATTGCCGGCTCCCAAGTCCAGTTTGTTATTGACAATGGTGCCATTCACAAACAGTGGCTCGTGATTGAATTGTTGGTTCGCGGTTGGTTTCACTCCGGGAACGGGCCTATGCCCACTCGGAAATTCAACCTTGTTAGCGATCGTATGATTCGGGTCGACCGGCACAACAATCGGTGTCTGTGTGTTTTTGCGGTCGTTATTCTCTGTCGTTGTCGTATCAGAATTCAACTCTTGGATTTTCTTCAAGAACGGATCCATTTCGAGCCACGGCTTCAAATCGATTGGGGTCAAGCTGTCTAAGCCGCAAGGTACACGCTCATTGGAAGGTATGTCGTGTGGTAGAAACACGTGCGGCTGCAGTGTTCCACCACCAAGAGCTCGACAAATGACTTGCGCCAGAGACACTTGTTTGATCGATTGCAGTTGCGCTGGCGTGAAAGTCGATTCGAAGCCATCGTTTTCGTACCAAAATCTATCGCCTTTTCGTAAATTGCTGAATTGCTGTGCGATGATACATGCGAACGTCGGTCCCACCAAACCGCCGACCACTGGTCGTTCGGCCAATCCACCAACGAACAAGTCGATGTCATCTACGCTTTGATATCCGTTCTTAATGCGTTGCTTTGAATTCGGGCCGACTACTTTCTCCAAATCCAGCCAATCACGAATAGGACTGAGACCGCAAGGCTCTCGCCAGGCGGTGTATCCGGGAATACCGTGATCACGACCGCGTTGAATGTTGATGGCGGCCAAATCCAAGCCGAATGGAAATGCTGGAATTCGCACGAGAGGCTTAGTTTCCAGGCGGTTAAAGTGGGTGCCGATGAATACTTACATCCCGACTGGAAGAGATGGTTGGTCAGCTCAGCCGTTATGAATTCATCGCGCCGTTGAGATCGTTGAATGGCGAGACCTCGAAGCAGTCGATGTAAAGAACCAGCACCACCCATATCACCCTCAGCGTTCTCGTCGTGCAAGGTCACATCTGTAAAGATGAGCAAGAGTCATTGTTACATCCCACTTCAATGAATCTGGAATGAGGATACTCACTATTGTCGAGAAACTGATGGTTTGGAGAGCTACGCATATAAGAGCCTTGAATCAACGAATGACCAAATCGGAAGGCAGCCGCTGAGAAGGAATTGGCCACGGTAGGATTCACTCGCGGGTCATATTTACGATAGTAGTTCGTGGCCATTAACTCCAAATCAAACAACCGGCACACATCGCGCCCCAATATCAGCGGCAAGAACTCGCGGTACGTTATGTGCTGAAACATCGCACCAACAATGCGACGCGTCTCCTGATAGAGCTTCTCATCGCTCCAGTGCGGATTCAAATCGAACAACTCAGTCGCGATCTGATTGTGTTCGAGTACCCAAACATGATGCATCGCAAGCAAACCCGGTTGTTCGCCACTTCGCGCATCTCCCGGTCGAACACACTGATTTGCTAATGCTCCACGCAAACATACATCCTCTCTGGGCGGGCCACGTCCAAACAGCAATAATCCATTAGTGAAAATCCTCGCATTCTCCGACATTCGTTCATTGCTCGAGTAAATAGGCGAAGCATCCAAGTAGGATGACACTTGATTGGTTTGTTCACGCCACGAAAGCAGGCAATCGCGTCGTTGAGCCGGCGCTGATCGTAGAAACTCCAAGCATCGAACACCCAACGGCGCTAGCCATGGATCGTCCAAAGGAACTTTTATCGGCGAACAAGATGGATGCAAATCGTCCACATCACAGCATTGCGGAACGGAACCGTTGACAGACCTGCACAATGGATGTTTTGAAATATCGAAGCCAAAAAAAAATCAAAAATGGATAAAAATCTGATAACTCACCTTGGCTGAGCGGTTGAGGTGATGTCATGATCCACGAACTGCCCCCATTGGGCCAAAAGCAGAGTGACCGGTGAATCACTGTCATGCGATCCATGCACAAGCAAACTGATGAATCTGGCCGACGGCAGAGGACCACCAACAACCGATCGACGCAACGCCTCGATGCCATCGGCGTAAGCTGGGCCTAGAAACCGATTGAATGGCATCTGTGCGGAACCCCATCGAGGTTTCCGTAGATTGTTACATGTTCCGTCATGAGTGCGATATCGTCGCGCTGCTGCTGGACATCTCGGTGGATCTCTCGCCGGGCATAATCCTTCCAGTGGTGTCCGCCGCAGGGAGATTTTCGGCGGTGCTTGTCGACTGTGCTTGGCAAAATCCAACTTCAAACTGAAAAAAGAAATGATGAAAAATGAATTGATGGAAAATGAAATGATTTAATTCAATGAAAGTAACCGAGAGACGAAAAGGCCACATCGGTGACACCCAGAATGCATGGAATTTCAATAAAAGAAAAAAAAATTTCACTTTTCTCATCGCCACTTTCACACTAGACCGACGTGTTTGCCGATTAACTTCTTGGCGATGCGATGTCGACGGTCGACGTGTGAATGCGCACACTCCAATCGCAGAACATATGCTCAGCGACAGAGTCTGCTCAATGAAATCAGTAAGGCACTCACTTTTACAAGTGGAAATCATATCAATTTCATCTTGAAATTAATTTGGGTCACTTGTTCGACGATCCAAACGCGTGTGCTTGCGTCGCTGCGCCTCGTATCCAACGTTAATATTCGTAAACACTTTGAATACACAATTCCGATGATTTATTTCGATTTCGAATGTTTCACTTGGCCGGACCTTGCGAGCCCAGCCGAAAATATTAACAACATCGTCGTTCGCTGGCCAACCAGGTGTGCTCTCACCGACCGAACCGATCGATTATCAATTTTTCGCCTTGTGTCTAACTTGAATCATGGCTAAAAGCAATGTGAACCGCTTCACTGTTTCGTGCACATATTTATAAAGACCAGTGAAAGTGGGATCGTCTGATGAGCCACAGCCACAGCCACACAACACTACCAAACCATTTATCGACCTTTGTGCGTTCGGGTGGGAGCAAAATGTATTATTTTCTTTATTAAAATAATCGTCTGTGCTGTTTTTTTTCTTTTCGTTACTTTGCTGCTGGCTTTTATTTTCGTCACTGGTCGGGTCGTCGTGGTAGTGATCGTCGTCATCATCCTCCGTGTCATTGTCGTTGTGTTGGTTATTTGTTATTCTAACACACAAATCCAACATTCGACGAGATTTTTCTTTCGTTTCTCGCTTCGAGCATTCCAACCAGCATTTTCAAGTGGCGGTTTCATGGTTTTCGAAAGCTCAAACAAAATCGATAGATGCAAATGACAATGACGATTTCGAATGTGTGGAGTGAAACGGTGGGAAAATGAGGTTCGATAAGCGCGATCACGATGCCAATCGACGAATCGGAGTGAAGAAGCCACCGAAATGCATTTCGGACTCTGTCGATTCTACAATGCACCGCGGAGAGAAAGTATTGAGCATTCTCGAATCGTCATCGGTCGCATGAAGGGCCCGGCCTCAGCGTTCCATGTGATGGCTGCAATGCCGAAATAATACGGTCGACTTGCAAAGAAAATGCTTTTCGTTGGATTGACTTTCTCCTTCGGCGAGGACATTCGACGTTAAGCCGTGGTACATCGTCGCCAACAGCAAATAACATGTTTGATGTTCAATCGTGCGATCAACGAATGACCGCTCGCGATCAACAGCCAGTATGTTTAATGATCGCGCACACACAACACCCAACCATTTTAATTGAATGGCAGCCCGATGCCGTTGAACGCATTCAATGCTTGAACCATCTTTGTCACTGATTTGATAATCGCCATAATCGCACCTCTTTGAAAATGTGCCTGCGTAATGCTAGACCGCGGCCATTGCAGATGATTGCATTTTGGATTTGTGTTCGGCGCGATGCAATCCAAACGACTTGATGCTGTCATGCGTATCATTGCGCTGCAATTTTGTGTTTTCTTTTTCACCGTTTTTCCTGCGTTTCGTTTGCTTTTTTGTTTCTCTTTGCTCGCCGGTCGCGCTCAGTTCATTCGGTTGCAGTGCCAAACCAGGAAATCCGTTGCAAAATTGCATTTTTCATCGACGATGCTTTTTTCGCTTCTTTTTTTTGTTGTTGTTGTTTTTTCTCTCTTTTACTCATTTCTTGCATTTTCTTTGGGTATTTTCCAATTGCTCACTCGATTGCCCATTGCCCATTGCCATGCATCACTCTGATTGAATCTCAATTATGATAATGTTATTGCATAATTGCGTTCGTCATCATGGTTCATTGAAATTGAAATTGAAAATTCCAACAAATTATGTTCCATAAACTGCAAATTAATCTCCATTTTAATGGTTTTCGATCATCGCATGGGGATTTTCAGTTAATATTTTGCTGTTTTTTTGGCATTTCGTTTCGTTCGTCTTTGCGATTTAGCGTCACATCATTTTCGTTTCGTGCGGCGAACCTCGTTGGTATTTTGCGGCAATCGATTTGCATTTTCGGCGAGCGACGCTTCATTTGGTTATCGTCAATGCACCGTCTAATCGCTGCAGTCACACGACGGGCCACTGAACCGGATGAGTCGTTTCGGCTTTTGGCGAAGAGAGGAAAAAAAGCATTTTGTTTGATTTTTTCTTGGCGAAAACAGCGAAAAAGAAACTTTCAATTTCTTTTCGAGCTCACCGATCGGCAGATGATCGATGAGCATCGACAATGAGTCAGCGCCGGCATGTGTCAAACGTTGAGGTGAATACGTAATTGAACGGTCATTGAGGACACTTGACTTTCGAATTCGTGCCTCGAATCCTGTCTGCGATGCGTCATCACGAGCCTACCGGCGACGTCCGCATGAATGGATTTCCTGCTCATCGCTCAGAAACATCCAATTCGCTCCCAATCGCACTTTTCCGCCATCAACATTTTCCCATTGTTTTCCAGCCATTGTTCGAAATCTTCGCAGAATCAATCTGCTGTCGTATCATTGTCATGATCGAAGCGTCGTCAGAGCTAATTACAATGGATGAAAGAAATGCGGGACATTGTTGCCAGCGTCGAATGAACGATCGCCATCAACAACGTCGACTGTGCAAACAATAATTGTTGAATTAAACACGAAAAAGCTCGTTTGAAAATATGCGCAAACGCAAGCCGAAATTAAAATGAAAACAATGAACACCTCGCCGATGGGAGGTGCTCCGTTCGCCATTCAATTGTTGGTTCATTGGATGGAATTAAAACGACGGCTATCAGACAAACGTTACCATCGAAGACGAAAGAATCCGACATGTCACCGGCGCATGGAAAGTCAAATTGGCGAAAAATAATTATGTTGTCGCGCGTGCGCATTGTTTTTGAAATTTTTCTTTCTTCGTTTTTTTTTGGGAAGCGAACAAATTAATCGTGTATGCACCGCTCGCACACAGATCTGACGGAGATAAATAGTGTGGCGCGGCTCCGATGGAAAAGTCGCCCGCAAGAAAAGAGAGATCGTGAAGATTCGCCGGGTGTTCATCTTGAATCGGTTCATCAACAGTTCGATATGATAAATTAACTCATCAATTCACATCATTAAGCTAATTTCAGGCGAGGCGGTGCTTATTCGCGCCGGTGTCTGTTTCTGGTGCTTCGGTCATGACAGATGGCCGAGATTCGACAGTCGTGATTTTCGAATAAGAACTTAATCGAACCTTTGACAGACTAACGGTGGGTGCGTTTTATCCGCCCATCAAATCAGCACTATTGACGGGCCTCATTCGAAAGGCTTGCGAAATCGCAAGCATGGGAATGCAATGGAAACGAACGACCAGAAACTGATCAAGAAGGAGAAAAATAGTAACGAAACACGCCGATGGAAGATCGCTTGGCGGAACTTTTTTCTTCTTTTTCGTTTGGCATTTTTTTCGCCGGCAATCGTCAAAACGCAACAAAGCGTTCATTAAGCGTCTGGCTCGGGCATTCAATCCGAGTTAAAATCGGAATCGGAAACCAAATCGAGTGGATTTGAGTTGGAATAATTGTTCGAAAGAATGAAAGACACCAAGCCACAGAGAATGCAAAACCGCACAAATAGCATACAAATCGCAATGGCCGTGAAAGTTGTTGCCAATGTTGACTATCCTAACTTGTTATATCCGATCGGTTGTACAAGCATGCGCGCATTCGTTCACCGATCGCATTCACATTGTGTCGATTCCATAGAAATGGTCGACCAGCAACAATCACACGGCCGACATCCACTCAAAAAGAAATGCAACAACAAAAACGAAAATTTCCAGCCGAATCGACGAAAGCAACAACAACAAAAAAGCGAAATAAGGCACAAGTCAGATGCGGAGGAACTGACAGAGAAGAGGAGAAAAAACTCACCGTCCGAATGGCCGATCTATGACATTTTTGTCTTCATCGGCTCAATGTGCCGAATGGCTCTCAAATGGAAAAGCTCCGATCCCCATTGAACGCATTCGTGTCGTCATGGCGTTTTATGTTTCATTGTGCGGCATGCAATGCCACGATGACAGGTCAAAACATGGAAAGCATTTCGTTTCATGCATCCCATAAATAATATCAAAAATAACAGTCCGATGGTGGCTCGGCTGAAGAGACGCGAACGGGGCGGGCCACATCCAAACAATTTATGCAAATCGTCTAGCTGCCGTTTGTGGTCGTCGATGTTATTGAAGCCATCTGACCTCTCTCACTGCGACAATAAATTTCATCGAATAAACAACTTTCCCTGATGGCACAGCGCACCGCACCGCATTCGCACACCCAGCCAATGGTGCTGTCATTGGCCGATTCTTTTCGAAATACGACGCAAAAGCAACGAAAAAAAAAGAAAAGAAGAAACAAATCGTGGCGAAATCTCGTTCATTTCTTCAAATTGAATTGATCGTCGCGAACGGTGTACCGTCAGTCACCCAGCGATCGAACAGTTATGGCTGTTGGGCATGTTTTTTGTCAGAGTGGATTTCCATTCGGAGATTTTCGGTCACCGGAACTGAAATGACAAGACACCGTCCGTCATAAATGGCATCGTTTCGTTGATTGAATGAATTCGGACGGTGTTTTTCATTCGACGGTTGCACCTACCGATTGTTCAATGTTCAATTGAATTCACTCGAAATGGCCGGCATTCGAACGTGTTTTCAATGCGAACGTAATGAAATGCCATAGTTGCCATAGTTTCGGTTGATTCAATTATTAGACCCGCGTTTTTTTTTTTTTTGAATGGGTCGGATGTCAGTTCATCACCAACCGGCGAGCCCGATAAAGATGTCGAACACGAAACGAACAACGAAAGAAAAACACGAAAAAAGCATCGCCAACGAAAACAACAAAACCAAAAACGACAACCGAAACGGGCGACACAAGAGAAAATACCGTCTAAATGTTTTGTTGTCGCCACGACAGCCGCCCGCCGTTCGCCGATACAACAAAATCGTCCAGTTTCTTTTGCTTTTCATTTTCTTCCATTCGATCGATGCGGTGCAATCAAGTTTGAGAAAGTTTTCTTTAAATGGACTCTGCGGACAGGTTTTTATCATCGCATTGACGATGAAATTCCATTCGGGAAAAATATAATTACTCATCCAAATGTTAAACTAGAGAATTGTCTTCTTCTTCTTCTTTGCGATCGCGATCGCTGGCTTCTCGATCACATTCGGTGAATTCGCCGACACATTCTTTTTTCTTCATAATTTGTTGGTGTTCGTTTTGGGAAGGAAACAATCGAATCGATCGATCGACAGATCGAATACGATTTGGAGAGAAAAAATTAATTAATTCTTTTTATGGGTGAAATTTCTATCGAATGATCGTTGATCGGTGATTGGTGATTGGTGATGCGGGTTGGACGTGCGTTCACCATGCCCATACTGAAGGTGTCCCGCTTGATTGTCCGGCTGTTGCGAGATTGTCTGTCCAAATCGCAAACATTTCGAATGACCTTCTCTTCAAAATGCAATTGCCGAACGAATAGTGTAAACATTTCGTCAATCAGCCTATCCGACACGATGAATAATTTCGCGAAATCATCGCGTCACACTCAAATCGTACTTACACAGAAACGATCAACAATCGCACGGCCAACGTCGCATTATGAAATGTGCAATGTGCATGGCGAGGCGGTGCGACGCATCATTCACTTTTCGGTCGAGAATCGGCAAATATTTATAGAAATTTATGTCGATTTGTGGACTCACGAAAATTGATGAATTGTCGTGGTTGGCTTGGAACGGATAGACGGCTACCTTTCGTATTCGTATCGGACGCACACACACCCAACATTATGCAGCCAGAGGCCGTCGGTAAGTAGTCGCGATTATAACTCAATTTTTACATCATAATAATAATTACCGACAGCAGTCGTCAGTCAACGTAATTGAATGTGAATTCGCAATCGAATAATTTCTTTGATAGTCCAGGCCATTCCACGCTTTCGTTTTGACCGTGCGCACTGCAAATCACTTTAGCCAAACTGTTCGCGCGGCGACTTTTCACTATTGCATCGTCATCGTTATCGTCATTGCAATTGCAAATGCAATCAAGCATACAATTTGCTTTTCCAAAAACATTGTGTCGATACGGTGTACTGTACTCTGCTCTGTTGTGCTATGCTGTGCTGTGCTTATGGATGCCCAGAAGCACAAATAAGGGTTTGCATAAAATGTCGATTGAATAATTCGTTCGATTTTAGAAATGGCATGGAATCTCTAATTCGATACGAAACGATGTGATGTTTAATTCATTTCAACTGTGTTTGCTGCCCGGCGGTTTTTCTTTCTGCCTTCTTCTTCTTCTTTTTCTTCTTTTTCTTCTCTTCTTGTTCATTTCCCTCTTCATTCGGTCGATCATTCGTTTTGCATTGCGGAATGTTTGAATTCTCAAGTGGCAAAATCGATACTTGCGATATTTGTTTTGATTCGCAAATGAATAATAAAATGGTTTTTTTTCTTGTTTTTTTTCTTTCTCAGTTTTCGATTTTGAATCGCAAACACACACTCGATTTGAAATGATGCTCGGCTGCCTCGAGTCAATTATTAACCGCAAATGGCTATTGAAATTGGAGAAATTTAAATTGATGCAAGCATACATGGTGATAATATTCAACAATTTTCCATTTTGATGGGAAATTTTCTAGTTGGATTTTATCAAAAGAGCTCGACGCGAGGTGATGTGACTGAATGGGATGATCACAAGGGATATGATTGCGAGAGCATATCCCAAAAGGTGCAGCCGCCCATCGAATGGTTCTCGATCAGAGAAAAAATGTATGAACGATTGAATGGGCTCACCTTTGAAAGCATCGCTCAAATAAAGGGGTCATCCGGCTCGTTCAATCAATTCATAATCCTCTTCAAGACTCTTGACAATTCATTTTGCCAAACAATCAAGTCAATTTGATCATCATCATTATTCATCATTAGAAAGCATTCTTAAATTGAATTGAACCACTTTCAATGCGATCTGATCGTCTCGTCGATGTGAAAGAGAGCCCACGAAAGAAGTCGATCATCAATCCTATTCAATTATGGAAATGTCTCTCGTGCACCACCCGTCCCGATTTCCAACCGATCGAATTCAATTGCAATGATCATTCATGGGTTGCGAGCGTCAAGCCGAAATTAAATGCATCCGATCAATTTTCGAAACTCGTTTGATGCCCAGAATTATGCATTCAATCCTCCAAATAACCGTTATTAGCCGAAAACGGAGCAGTGCCGGAATTGAAGTGAGATTTCACGTAGAAATAATTATTCGGTCATTGTTTTGTCGAGAGAGATCCCCTCCCTCTGTTTTTCTCTCTGTCTGTGGAGCATATGAGGGCATATATGGGCATCAGCGTCGACCAAAATTTATTTTCGAAAATGCCATCAACTGAATTATAAATCACCGGTTTGAATCATATCGCAATGGTGTGATGCACATCACAAAGTGAATTCGATTTGGTTTTCTGAACGCGAAACAATGCCCATGGCCGATACCAT
>JANSTV010075050.1:0-10284 GCA_027564135.1 Lestremia cinerea | reverse complement strand
AACTGTGATTTTTTGTCCCGAGTATTAGACAGTATGTTCTTCACAGGTTTCATAACCGAACGAGGTCCACCGTGGCGCACATGCGACGCATGGGATGAATTGTACAGTTCGATGACGGATTTGACTCGATCCGAAATGCAAGATGCCAAAACGGTACTGGTTCACATTCAGGAGTTGGCACAAATTCTGGCCAACAATGAAATGCCGAATGCTCAAAATCTCACGCAAAAGGTTCTGCAACCGCCTGATGGAGCCTATTCGCGAATCCATCAGCCTCCGATGAATCCTATCAACGGCAATTTGGTGCAGGCGATTATAAACGAGGGTCTCACAAAGAACAATGTTGAGTTGACACGAGGTTTTCAAACGATTCGATCGGCTCCGCGAATCGTCCCAATGGGCCCTCATTTGCAAAGCATCTCCGATGGACGACCGGTTGTCAATAACACAGCTCGTCGGTTGGAGGTGTTGAAGACCTGCGTCAATTGCATTTTTGAGAACAAAATAGCTGATGCGAGGAAGAGCTTCCCGGCTGTGATGCGAACATTGAAACAGCGTGACGCTCGATTGACTTTGTGTCGAGAGTTGGCTCGAACCGTTCAGGGTAACAAGTCTGTGTTGGATCATCAGCAGTTCGATTTAGTTGTGAAGTGAGTTTGAGGCGTAGAATGACGATCGATCACAACGACTGAGCTCTGTTTTTTGTTTACAGATTGATGAATCGAGCCCTTCAAGATGACACCACGATGGATGAACATGGCGTTGCGGCAGCATTGCTCCCCCTCTCGACAGCGTTCTGTCGAAAACTCTGCACGGGCGTGATTCAATTCGTGTACACGTGCATTCAGGACCATCCCGTGTGGAAGAGCCAACAGTTCTGGGAAGCCGCCTTTTATCAAGATGTGCAGACTCAGATCAAAGCGCTGTATTTGCCTCGAGCTTCCGGGAATTCGTCGCTGATTGAAAATACGTACTCATACACGAGAACGACTCGCGTGAGCCCGTCAATTTCACGTGAGATGAAGGAGTATCGAGCCTCGGTATTGTCAAGAGTCCAGGAGCCGTCTGCCTTGGAAATCGCGGCTGAGCAGATGCGAGTGCATCCGTCGATGGATCCCGGAAAGCTGAAAGAGTACATCAATTCCGAAGAGTCCACGCTGTACAGTCAGGCCATTCACTATGCGAATCGCATGGTTTCCCTGTTGATTCCACCGGATGTGAGTTGTGGCGGCAAAGTGCAAAAGATTGAACACCATTTAGATGATGACACCAGTGTGTCGAATAGTGTTATTGAATCGCGAAGTGCGCGAAGTGACCACTCTGATGAGGGCTTTGAAGAGAGCGATCCAGGTGAAACTGGGATTCTTGTGGGAAAAATGGTGAGTCGATTTATCGATCGTGTCAGCACGGAAGGAGGGGTAACAGCGGAACACTTGCGAAATTTGCACGCGATGGTCCCCGGCATGGTGCAAATGCACATCGAAACCCTGGACGCGATTCATCGTGAATCGAAGCGAATCCCTCCGGTCCAAAAGCCAAAGATCCAGGCACCCAGTTTGCTGGTCGGCGAAGAGATCCTTGGTGAGCCGATGCGGGTCTATCTACTGGCTGACGGTCGAGAAGACAGCTGCGCCACTACCTCCAGTCTGATGCCAGCCGAAGGCGCACTGTTCTTAACCAACTATCGTGTCGTGTTCCGTGGCACGCCCTGTGATCAATTGTCATGCGAACAGAGCATTGTGCGAACATTCCCAGTGGCCTCGTTGACCAAAGAGAAGCGGATTACCGTGTTGTACATCCCTCACTTGGATCAGGTGCTGCCTGAAGGATTGCAGATCCGATCGTGCACGTTTCAACTGCTGAAGGTTGCCTTCGACGAGGAAGTCACGCAGGAGAGCATCGAAGGTTTTCGAAAACTTTTGAATCGAGCCAGACATCCGGCCAATGAGTTTGGCCATTTCGCTTTCGCATCGCACGGCATCATCGCCCACCCGCCGTCGCACAAAGTCAAAGAAAAGAACGCCACACTGAAGGGCTTTGCCAAGAAAACGCTGTTGCGCACTGCCAAGCGAGCCGGTTTCAAGCAGAAAGGGGTCACGCGACGCAAGTACGTGCTGAGTGGCATCGATTTTGATGACGGCCACTTGGCCAACGATCAAAATACGCTCGAGAGTGTTGGCGGCAGTGCCAGTCTGGCCGGCTCCAACTCCTTGGCCGACCACCACAACAACGATGATGATGATTCAGACGAGAATTTGGAGACGATGCCACGAGTCACTGTCAAAGATGTCGAACGGCTGAAGGAGAGAAGTTACGTGCGTGATTGGAAGCGTCTTGGATTCGGTGAACCGCAGACAAACTTCCGCATCACTTCGGTCAACTGCAACTACAGTTTGTGTCGCACCTACCCAGCGATAGTCGTATCACCGCACGGTATCTCTGATGACTCGCTGCGCTGTCTTGCGCGGTGCTATAAGAACCAACGCATCCCTTTGGCCACGTGGCGTCATCAACGAAATGGAGCGATTCTCTTGCGTGGCTCGGTGCCGCATGCAAAAGGTGTGATTGGAATGCTGAAAGGTCATCCGGGCGGATCAACAAACACCGCCACCGATTCGACTGGCTTCCAAGAGCAAGATCGCTACTTCATTCAAATCATCGAGACGATTCCCAATACAGTGGCGGCCATGCGCAATCCCTGGGACCTATTCGACTCGAGTTCGTCGATTAACTCGCTCATGTTCGCCGCTGAAGATGTGCAAATTCAAAACCAGCTGTCGGTCAAAAGCGAAATGACGCCCGAAACGAGTCGCAAGTCCGGTCCATTCCACACTGTGCGATCATTCTCGAACTTTGGCAATCGGACACCGGGCTCGGTGCAAAAGACCAACAAATGGGGCTCGCTCAAGTCTGGCGGAGGATTGGCTCAGGTCAATCAGTCACAACTGCGGGACATCAACGAGAAGGACACGATGCAGTACACATTCCAGCGAGTGCCGATGTACATCCTCGGCGAAAAGTCTCAATCGAAGTCTCTACGTCTCTCTGAACTGAACACTGAATTCATCCCGGTTGACTACGTGGATGTGCGTCATTCGCGTATCGCGTTCAAGAAACTGATGCGTACCTGTTTGCCGTCGACTGTTAGCAATGAGCCCGATCAGACGTTCGCCAAGTTGCTCGAACAGTCCGAATGGCTTCAACAGATTCGTGGTCTGCTGCAACTGTCCGGTGCTGTCGTAGATCTGATTGATCTCCAAGGTTCCAGCGTGACGCTGGCTTTGGAAGACGGCTGGGATATCACAGCTCAAGTTTCAGCATTGGCACAGCTGTGTCTCGATCCACACTACCGCACCCTGGAGGGTTTCCGGGTGCTGATCGAGAAGGAATGGTTGGCTTTTGGTCATCGCTTTGGTCATCGATCCAATCTGAAGCAACACAGCAGCACTGGTTCACCATTCGCTCCGACCTTCCTTCAATTCCTGGACGCGGTTCACCAGGTTCAAGTCCAATTTCCGCTAGCCTTTGAATTCAATGAGTTCTATTTGCGGTTCCTAGCCTATCACAGCGTGTCTTGTCGCTTCCGAACGTTCTTGTTCGACTGCGAACTGGAACGCTTTGACTTGGGCATTGCGACGATAGAAGACAAGCGAGGCTCTTTGAATTCCAAGCACGTCGTTGAAACGGGAACTGGCTCGGATGATGATATATTCCCCGGAGGTATCCGGTCGACAGGAGCTCAACGCAACATTGGCTATTCAGTCTTCGACTACATCGAGCGGCAACACGCCAAATTGCCGCAATTCTACAATTTTATGTACACAGCTGATCCCGACCGCACTGTCCTGCGACCACAAAGCTCTGTTGCTGTGCTTGAACTGTGGCGCTATTACATTGATGAGGAACTAGCACAAGGACCCCCGTACGACCCTGAACTGGTCTGCATGGACACGATAGACGATGCTGAGGTGGATTACTTATCCACAGCAGCTGGTGGAATGCGACTTGGAAGCAGCAATGGTGGTCCCACGGGCTCCGGAAAACACCAACAGCAACTCCGGCGACGACGCGTCGTCACTCTAGGCTATGACAATTTGGTGAAATGCGACCCGGACGCCTTTACACGCCTCTTGGACGAGCTTCGACTCGGCGAAGCTGAACGTGGCCTTTTGCCACAGAAGTGGCGACAAGTTTGGGATAAATTAGAACTGCCGCAAAGTGATTCATTGACGAGACATTCGTCGTTTAGCAGTGCTTTGGTTCGATCTCATGGTCGACTATTGCATAAGAGGTACGTTACGGTGATAGATTCAATGTGAATCCGAGCCTCAACCGACACCTTTCTTTGCAGATCAACGTTGGAGATTCTGATGCGCGGACGTCTGGCAGGTCATCACCAACAGGAGGGCTTCTCGCATCCTCATCGTTTCGAGAAGCATTCTTACACTACACCGACGCACTGCAATCATTGTGATGGTGTGCTTTGGGGACCCATGTGGACTGGGCTCAGGTACGTTCATCTCCTTTGGAGGCTTTAGAGGTCACTAAGACACATCCTTCCCCCCAAAACAGATGCATGGACTGCGGTAATTCCTACCACGACAAATGTGCTGATTCGGTTCCGAAAAATTGCACAAAATACAAAGCAGTCGAAGGCGTTCAACAGACACTGACGCGCTCACAAGGCGACAATGGAAGTATCGCTTCATCGGCAAACACCGGGCAGACATCCAGCCAGCATTTCTACGAGCAATTCAGCAGCAATGTGGCGGAGAATCGAACGCACGAGGGGTGAGTCAATGACAACAAGACTAATCCGAGCGGAAAATCTTCATTTTCGATTCATTCCCCTGCAGGCATTTGTATAAACGAGGAGCGCTGCTGAAGGGATGGAAACAACGGTGGTTTGTTTTGGATTCGATCAAACATCAATTGCGGTATTACGATGCGATGGAGGATTCGACCTGCAAAGGATATATCGGTAAGCTGACGGTAGAGATCTGCTTTGAAACGGTTTTCACCGAAGATTTATTCCCAAACAGAACTCGCTGAAGTGCAATCAGTGGCTCCAGCTCCACCAGCCCAAGTCGGAACGAAAAAGATTGACGAGAGAGCTTTCTTCGATGTAAGTCTATCTCTCAAGTATCCCTTTCATACACAACCTCTCACCGGAACCCCTTTTGCACATTCCAGTTGAAAACCAGTCGCCGAACGTACAATTTCTACGCTGTCGACGCCAGTAGCGCCCAAGAATGGATCGAAAAGATCCAAGCCTGTCTACAATAAGCCGTTCCAGGGTATTGAACGAAACTCCAAAAGACTGCTGCACTCTTTTTCAGTGCAGAAAACGTTTCTCTGTGACCAACCAGGATATTACGCGATGAATCGAATGAAGCAATAACTATATTAGGATATTTTTGTTGTTTTTTTTATATTCAATTTAGCCAAAACCATTTGAAACCAAAAAGAAAGAAAGAAAATGGAATGAGAAAATCTCGAATATCCAGTGCTGCCCGTCAATGGGGTCGACCAATTGTTTGCTTTTTTGAAAGAATGATTCAAACGGTCCGAATGAGATCTAAATTCGGAACGTGATCGTAGCCAGTAAGAACCTATGAAATATTTCAATATTATTGATGTGATGAATAATTATTTTTCAAGATTTTTTTTTTCTTAATTATTTCTCTTTATTTCCTTGTTGATATTTCCATAATGAATGTACAATAACAAATTCCCTGTATTTCTTTCGTTTTAAGTTTCGAGAATATTCTTGTTTGCAAACCATTTTCGAATGAAAAACTGAATTAATGGATTCCTGTGAAGGTGATTCAAGTTCTTTCTCCATAATCAACTAGACTTTGATATTCATCTGATTCAGCTCGGCCACCAGACTTCCATCGAATTCCATGTGGCTTTCATTTCCCAACAAACAACCAAAATCATTTTCATTTCTTCTCGGAAATGAAAAGAAAACTACCGAGCATTGATTTGAAGAGATAAAGCAAACGTCGCCATTTAAGATGAAATTGATTCCTTTTGAGGAGATTCCTCCAGAGATTCATCTCTCAAACAATCAATATCTTATGAAAATTAATTGTTAAACAAACTTTGTGCATTTGTCGTGAAAAGAAATGACGAGAGAATTATCTCGATTGTTTGACAAAGGATTGATACTCTGTCAAACAATGGGATAACACGATGATTTTCTCGATTCCCTCCCGCACACGATTCAATGTTTACTTTGTAAAATGTCGTTGTTGATTTATACAATTTTTACTTTTGAATATTTTTTTCTCGCTCGCTCGCTTCCCATTGATATTGTTGATTCAGTCACGAAATTATTCTTACGTTAAACATTAGTTAGTGTAATTTGGATGAGCGATTGACGGAAATGCCCGCGGGTATTTGGGAAAATGAATGATTCATTATTGGACAGTCTCCCAATGATTCTATTCAGCACAAAGCGGTGAATAATCCATCGAATGCCCGTTGGGCCCTACAATAATCACAATCGCACATCCTCTCAACCAATACTCTTTATTTAAAAAAAAAACAAGTTAAACAAAATTTGTAGATAAAGTTATTTTGTAAAAAGCGACCGTAAGCATTTGCTGTGTAAGTGTAGATAAGAGACTGCTGAGCCCCACAGTCATATGTAAATCGCATGGAGAATCTTTCGCGTATGAACAATTCCTATTTTGTTGTCCTGTCGAATCTTCCTCGCAAAATGGCTATCATTCGATTTGGGCTTCACTATCGAATTTCGTGGCATTTAATCGAAACACTTGAAATCGACATTCTGCTCAATTCTATTTTTTCCACTTTTGTATTTGATTCTTCATTTTCATTTGCTTGCAATCATAAACCAATGCAAATTGTATGAACACCTAATACCGGAGCATTGTGCATGTACCTTGTAGCGACTATCGTGGCTACATTACACGATGATAAACCACACGGGCTGATACAGACAAACGAATAAGCAAAACATTTTCCATTTTTTTTGTTTATTTTAAATAAAAATAGCTTCATGTTGAACGAGAGAAAAACAAAACAAGAAATTTCACAATAAAATTACATATCAAAAATTAAAAAAAAAAGTAAAAAAAAAATCTATTGATTTTCCTCAAGCTTTTCTCATTTCCTCTGTTGGCTGCTGCTCAGGTTGGATCATCGCAAATTCAGCATCGTCATTGTACGCTCGAACGGCGTTGAATGAAATTTTCTAAACTTTAAAAAGTCGGTCATGGTTGATGTATTCCGTGTGTGAGTGGATTGAAAGTTTCTTTTGTTTTTGAAACTCGTTGCGAAAACTCGACGGTTGATTTATTCAAACATTTCCGGTGAATCTTTGGTCGATCTTTGGCGGGTGAATGTAATATGATTTTAGTGAAAATGAAGAGTGAAATTCAATCAAAGTAATCAAAAGAGATACCGGAGGATTTGATTCGAGGAAATGCTTCGACGTGTCGGCATGTAAATGGAGCAGTTTTATAATTTGCTTTTCGTTTGGGTTTGGATTAGAGTCTTTGCCATTTCAAGCACCTCGACCGCACAACCCCAAGAGAGTGTTACACCACCGCCACCATGGCCGTAATTATGAATTATCTTGAGTGTTCCGCCGTTTGCTGAAGTGGAGGCGTAAACGATTATTTACTTCATCACTTGTTGGTGCCTCCCGAGACTCACCTGTACGATAATCGGTTCCCTCCAATCGAAGAGTATTCCGTCCGGGACGTAATCCAACCCACTCACTTAAAATCTTGGCATTTTTCAGCGTGGGCACCATTCGCAGACAACCTTCGTGGATGAATTTCGTGTCAATCGGATCGACGGACGTATTAAAATCGAATTTCTGATGAGTTCCACCTAGAACGACGGAATCTCGGCTGGAATCGACGAGATAAATGTCAATGCGACCCATGGGGTAAGCAATGAGTATACCAACTTTGGAATGATGTAATTGCCATCGTCACTGTTATCCATGAATACTTGGAATTGCCAGGGTGCATTCACTCTCATAACCTGACCTCGAATGGGAAACACTTCCGAATCATTTGCCAATTCAATCGCTCCCAGTCCCGTACAGTTGACGATCAAATCAAAATCGCTGAGTTGGTCGAAACTCGTGATTTTCTTATGCTGAATGTGACCGCCGGCATTCTTCAACCGGCGATATAAATACGGTAGGAAGTGTATCGGTTCGACTGTAAAGGTTACATATCGAAATCCATCACTGAAACAACAGGAGATTTATCGAAAATTTCACAGAAGATCGTCATCGACGTCACCAGTAGTTCTTGGAATGCTCCTTGCTGAGCGCCTCAAGTTGACTGCCATTCAGACGTTGATAACCAAACACAATGTCTTTCCAAAACGTGATGCTCTCCAAAGCACCCGGATCGGAGCTCACCATGATCCCGGACACAAGACAAACACCAGCTTCGGCTGCTTTTCCACTCTTCCACAACTCCAAAAAGAACTTGTGAGAGATATCCGAGTATTTCCTGAAAGAACCGGATGTGATGAAAGTCGAACAAAGAAACTTCAACCAATACACACGTCAACGTTTCTGCAGTTGTGGATCCGCACAAATATGGTCCCCACAAGCCAGCCGATCCGTCGCCAGTTGTTTTCGGGGAGGAACTCTCACAGAAAATCGTCACGTCGATTCCATTACCGAAATGTTCTATTAACTGCACCGCAGAAGTAGCTCCACAAACACCACCGCCAATAACAGCAATTTTCTTCACAGCCATTTCTCGAATTGTCTCTCACGTTTCGTCGATGCTCAAGAGGCGGACTTATCGCATTCAGCTAATTTTGACTCTACGACAACCCGAGCTATCGACATTCGACACTTGATAATTTGCTTTGTTATCGCATCGAGTGTGTGTAAAGACTCACAGCACAGTCGAATATCTTCTCAAAACGATGAAAACAAGCAATGACAGGGCTTAAGTCATTAACGTGCCCGATGAAAGGCCGTCAGACCAATTTTAGGTTTTGAATAATCCAGTCTGTTAAATTCACCGGAAAAAGGGGTTGATCACAAACAAACGTTAAAGTTTGACATGCAAATCAAAGTTTGTGCAAAAAGTCAAGACAAATCGAGCTGTCAATAATTCTCGGTCGAAACAATTCCCATTCGGCAATGCGACACACAACAATCCCATGTCAATGTATTCATATTTCATGAGCAAACAAACAAGAAAAGCGTCAACGTCAACTAGTGTGAACTGACATCTGTTGTCATAATGATTGCTCTCTCATCGAGCGTGAATAAAATGATAATAAAGATTTTCGTCTTTGGTGCGGCGCGCCAAATCCTCAACGCAGTCAAACCCGCAATGACACCGAAAGCCGTCACCGTCGTAGCCGAAAATCCATGAGCAATAACAATGAATTCATGTGATTAACCCCCGTGAACGATATTCGTAATCGTTAATGATGATACCCTTGTTTGCCACTCCATTAAATATTGTTCCTTTTAATTATTCCACTTGATGCTCCATTCAACGGGGCGCCTTTTGTGTTGAACGCGCAACCGATCAACAAGTACCTGACACTTTATGCCATTTCATCAACATTTGTCGGTCTTATCGAATTCCATTTATGTGCTCTTTTGCCAAAACCGAAAGAGAGGGAAAAAAACGGAGCGGCTGCAATGAACGAAAAGAAAAAAAACGTCATAAAAGCAACCCCAGCTTGAATGGAATCCACTGATTGCCAATAATTTTCAAGCATCGAACCGAACGAAAACGAATCACTGAACCGATTTTCATTCGATTTTTATGAAATTTTTTTTCTTATTCGTTCCAGCTCTTCTCTTCACATTCACCCATTTCGGGGGATGATCATTCAGATGCCTCGAAACGGATGCAACATAGCAAAAAATCACCGTTATTTGTTGAATGATTTGCTGGTTTCCTCGTTTTTAATCTAACATTTGCCTATCGGCCAAATTGCCTTGGCATCTGAAACGCCTCTGTTGCGATTTTTATTGTTGCTATTCGTTGACCCTCAGGGTGGCGACAGCCCACCAAACCACATCCAATATGAAATGCTAAGATATTGCTCACATTATCGATTTCAATTATAATCCCCGGACATAATCAAAAATACTACTACATTTGACCGTGACCGTACAACGGGAAAATTCACAAACGGAGAAAATTTGAATTAAACTAATCGCATCGCTACTCGAACAAACATCACTTTGTGTAATCACATCCAGTAAATATTTGTCATAAGCATTTGTACGCTGCAAGCACAATAAAGAGC
>JANSTV010075049.1:0-22223 GCA_027564135.1 Lestremia cinerea | reverse complement strand
TCTTATTGGATACCGAAATACCGTCACACACACATCAAATTGACATTGAATGCAATTTCGAACATTCAAATCGCGACTATTTTTCCTTCGTTTTTTTTTCGGGGGATCGAATTCCTCGAAATCGAGCGAAAAGACAACAAACCGAAACTGGAAGCCAAACCGAAATTCCGAGTCGGCAATCGGGTCGGGCGTTTCGATGGGGATCTTAATTGAATTATTATTTAACCGCAACCAGCCAATTGGGCAAAAACGACAAAACGCAAATTTGAGCTGCGGCTCAAAGCAGCTTTTTCAACGAAATCGAGATGCGATCACAAGCACTGTTCGTCGATTGTTTATCGTTTTGAGTGCATTCGCACGGTGCGACCACCCAATTGAATACCAATTTTAATTTGAATAAAATAATGAATTTTTTTTTTTATTGTGTCTGACACACACTCACAGTTGCTCGGTATGACAAGCTAATGAAAATTGCGCGACGATGCGTTTTGCCTCGAAGTGAATTCACCACTGAAGATGGCATCCGAATTATTTTCATTCAGTTCGCTATGAATTGACGGCGCCCAGCAAGCAATTGTGAGACGGTGGGTTGGTGTGGTGCGGGCGGTGTTTCTTTTTACGAAGTTTGGTGTGTTTGGTGAGTTTCATTTGATTGTGTTGAATTCGTGGTAGCCTTGCGAATTGTGACTCGAGTTGATGACTGCTTGTTCGTGCGGACCAACCCATGGCTTCGAAGCTTCGGATGGCATTCATTGACCTACGAAAGCTTCAGACGATTGAGCACATTCAGTTCTAGAATCCGGAACGTAATATTCACCACCAACACTTCACTTCTTAAGCCTTCATGTGAACACACCATAACCTTCGACTCGAACGAAAACGTTTGACGGACGGCTTGTCAAAAGAGCGCGGCATCTTCGACACGACACACAGTTGTGAATTTGTTTACAACTTATTTGAACGAAACGAATTGCCTGTGAATTACCTGCGAGGATGTCCGCCGAAGAAGAACCCAGCGCCGTGAAACGTGCCCATGAAAACGATTCAGATGATGATAACGCTGATTGGGTTGGACCGCTGCCTACCGAAGCCGCACCGCTGAAGAAGAAAAAAGGTATTTCTCCTCCAGTCTCCCTCGACCGGCTGTTCTCTAAACAATTTCGCCCACAGTTTTGGAATACGAGAAGCTCTATTTGGAAAATCTGCCCGATGCCGAATGCTACGAGAAGAGTTACATGCATCGAGATGTTATTACTCATGTGGCCGTAACCAAGACCGAGTTCATTGTGACGGCCAGCATCGACGGACACGTGAAATTCTGGAAGAAAATGGAAGAAGGCATCGAGTTCGTGAAACATTTCCGCAGTCATCTGAGTGAGTGTCCGAAGCGAGAAGGGTGTCTTGACGAGTACTGACCATCTCCCATTTTCAGATCCAATAAATGCGTTAGCGGTGAATTCGAGCGGAACGTACTTGTGCACGGCGTCAACAGACAAATCTGTCAAGATTTTCGATGTCGTCAATTTCGACATGATCAACATGATTAAACTGGACTTTGTGCCGTTGTGTGCCGAATGGATCCATGTCGCGAACGATCCGATACCAGCGTTGGCCATGTAAGTGCTCGTCAATGCCATCGTTTGCCGAGAATCTGATCAATTTTTCAATCTTCTACCGAACAGCTCCGACACAGACTCCCCGAAAATCAGCATTTTCGATGCCCAAGGAACGAATGTCCCGTTGCACGTTTTGGACAAGTTGCACACAAAGCCTGTGAATCGGATCAGATACAACACGGCACTTGAGGTGGTGGTCTCGGTGGACCGGGCCGGAATGCTTGAATACTGGACGGGTCCGAAGAACGACTACAAATTCCCCTCGAAGGTGGTTTCATTCGATTCCAAGATGGACACAAGTAAGACCGCTGCGTGGAATCGCCATCAGGCATCCACTTATCGACTTGCCTTTTTCAGACCTTTACGAATTCGCCAAGGCCAAAACAATTGTCAGCGGATTGGCATTTTCGCCAGATGGTCGACGCATGGCCACTTTTTCAACCGATCGAAAAGTTCGCATTTTCACATTTTTGACGGGAAAATTGATTCGAGTTTTCGACGAGACTTTAGCCCGGTTTCAAGAGTTGCAGCAAACGACACAGGCTTTGCCGAATATGGAGTTTGGTCGAAGGTGAGTTGCTTTGAAACGACTGGACGTACTCATAATTGACTGATGTATTTCTATCGTAGAATGGCCAACGAGCGTGATCTGGAGAAAACGGATTGGTTGAGCTACGCCAACATTGAATTCGACTACAGCGGACATTTTGTGGTTTATCCAACGCCGATTGGCATCAAACTCGTCAACATTGAAACGAATCGTTGTATAAAAATCATCGGAAAAGGAGACAATTTGAGACCATTGAATGTGGCGCTGCTTCAAGGTCGAAGTAGGAAATCAAAGGCGGCATTGTCACTTGAGCAGGAGGGCTCTGAAAACCCCATTTTATTGTCAAACACCAACGATCCGACGATATTTTGCACCGGCTACAAGTAAGTCCATCGCAACAGATGTCCTTTTATATTCCTTTGTTGAACTGAACCGGAATTTTTCTTGCAGAAAACCCAGATTCTACTTGTACAGTCGACGTCTGCCGTCTGACTTGCAGGATGTCGACCGAGATGTCTTCAACGAGAAACCCTCCAAAGAGGACATCATTGCCGTACCCGAAGGCCAGGGCATCCAAAAGCTCTACAACAATGCCACGATTCATACGACACTGGGCGACATTCATATGAAGCTCTTCGCAACCGAATGCCCGAAAACGGTTGAGAATTTCTGTGTGCACAGTCGCAATGGCTATTACAATTCGCACATATTCCATCGGGTGATCAAAGGCTTCATGATCCAGACCGGCGATCCCACAGGCACGGGAACGGGCGGCCAATCGATTTGGGGCGGAGAATTCAAAGATGAATTCGTGCCAGCGCTTCGGCACGACCGACCCTACACAGTTTCAATGGCCAATGCTGGACCGAATACCAACGGCAGTCAATTCTTTATCACCGTTTTACCCACGGTAAGTCGATGGAATCACTGAGTTATAGGGCTGGGACTAACGATTCTCTTATCAGCCGTGGTTGGACAACAAACACACTGTTTTCGGGCGAGTTTTCAAGGGAATGGAGGTTTGCCAGAATATCTGCAACATGAAGACGAATCCAAAAACCGATAAGCCGTACGATGACATCAAAATCGTTTCGATCAATTTGAGTTAACACGATTGGCGGTTTCACCGTTACTGTGTTGAAACAGCGGTTTTAATAAATAACTATGATGGCATGAACGAATCTTGGCTTTTCATACAACTTTGGTTTGACGCTCCTCAGCCTCACACAAGTAGCAACTTTCAGTTGCTTTCTCCTCAATCACATAACCTCAATAAACGCAGCCGCTTAGGTTTTCGAGCTACGAAATCAACATTTTCACAAAACAAACACCGGCTTAAACGGATAACTCAAATGATTGTAGTTTTATTCATTAGAACATTCTCGAATGGAAAAGCATAATTATTCAAATTAGCCGCATAAAACTGCAATTGGTTGGTATTTTTGGGTTCAAGTTGTTTGTGTTTTTCTGTGGAGGACCGCTGTCGAGAGATCTGGTCGCCAATCAATACACAAATTGTGTGTAAATCGCCGTCCAGCCTCGATAACAACCCATCGGAAAGGTGAACTTATTTACAACTTGAGCTTTGTACGTCTCCAGTGACGTCTCTTGGCGTTGTATCTGAAAATTGAAGACAGGGAAATTTCATTAATTAAACAGTTGAAATTTGCGGTGGAAAATCCAAATCGTGGACTTTCCAATTGAAAGCAGTGAAACGCCGATCATTTGAGGACAGGAACAATGTTTGCTTCCAAATAAACTGCTTTGGTGTTGCTTGTAATTGTGATTTGTACTGACCTGATCTTGTTGTCAGTACGCATACGAACCCATTGTGGGATCGAGCGATTTTGCTTGAGTTTCTTGGCGAGTTTCACCTTAATCCTGAATGTCTTGTGGGCAGCCTGAAATTCCAAAGATTATTCGATTGAAAAAATGCCATTTTGTTGTAAGATGATCGAAATTTTTATGGAAAATTCTATTAGAAATATTTTCACCAACCATTGCGACAGCTTGAATTTGACAAAAAGAAGGGATTTCGTGACTTGGCGCGCTCTGGTGGGCAATCTTGGCACTAATTTGACATTTCGCTCTGTTGGACGGGCGCTTTCGATTCGTTTCTTCTTCGCGCTCAGGTGAATTTCAATGAGACTTTTATGGAAATGCGATATGGCTTGTGGGAGGAAAACGGTAGGCCGGCGGACATTAATTGACATATGGGGGTCAGTTGGGATTCATTTTACAGCAATAAATCAAGGATGTCCATCGATGAGAACGCAATGGCGCGAATTTTAAAACAGAAATAAAAACCACTCTATTGTCTCGCCAGTTCAATTTCATGATTGCTAATCAGCTAATGGAAAAATGTTATTTCCCATTTGAATCGGTTTAATGCGTCGCTATGACGGTGCTCACAATCAGTGGCTACCGTTGAGATGGATATCAACCTCAAAACATCGACTCTTTTATTGAGTTGATGGTAGATCCCGTTCGTAGACTCAATTACTGAGGTGCATGATACGATTCACTGTGAGCAAATGGATTTTTGCGCAATCAGAGACGATATAAATATTGGCGATTGTGATTACGTGGACTCAGTGTCTTGATTTCCGTGGAAGAACTACAAAATGTCGAAATACTTGTGCATATTAGTTTTGTTGCCAGCATTGGCTTTTGCCCAATACGAACAATACAGCGACTACCAACAGCCGGAACTTGTGTCTCCATTCAGCGCATGTACGACCCGAACGGAACACTGATCCACATTTCATCACTCAACGATTATTATTCTTGCTGTTTGCAGGTGGTGGAATTGATGTAGAAGCACTCGGGATCCGCGCCAACAATTGCAACGAGCAGTACTGCACCGTGACTCGTGGCGAGAAATCTCCAATTCAAGTGGACTTCCAGAATGCCGATGGTGAAAAACCCAATTCACACTTGAGCGCCTCTATCCATGCTTGGGCCAATGAGGCTTGGGTTCCATGGCCAGTTGGTTCAGCCAGCAACGTTTGCAACAATCTCGCCGATAATGTCAAATGCCCATTGCGCCCGAAACAAAAGGCCACCTACCACACCGCTTTCTACACCCCCGAATTCGCTCCAGAGAATTTCAAAACTGTTGTTCAAATTCGCATTGTTGACCAACGTCAATCTATCGCTTGTGTGCGCATTAACGTTCTCGTTCAATAAAGATTTTCGACGTCGTCGTTTCGAGTGTTTGGAATAAAAATACATAAAATTGATTGTGTTTTATGTTTTCATGATATCTCCCTTGCCGTCTGGCAATTCCGTAAGCCTTGGCCAAACGAAAGTTTATCGAATTCGTATGAAGTAGCCTATGAAATTGATGGGAGATTTTTCTCCCATTAGTTGTTTACACGTTTCGATAAACCGACGAGATGGCATTTGAAAAGTGCTACAATTGCAAGAAACACAGTCATTCAAAGTGACAAGTGAATATGACACACGAGCGTGTGTTATCATTGAAACGAGATATTTTTGTCGACTTCGACTTCGATCAAACTAAACAACAAAAAAGAAGATAATTTCTTTGAAAAAAAGTCAGCTGAATTTTCGTGCCATTAAAAAACTCAAAAATGTTCCGTTCTTCAGCATTCGAAAGAAACTTGGGTTCGTGAAGGCAGTCAACTCCGCGAATACGGAAATAATTTTCTTCAATTTTCTTTTGCAGACAATGCTTGTTCTCACTTACACCTTGAACCCGACTGGCCATCAATTCTCGTCATTTGTGATTTGATTCGCCAAAACGATACCACGTAACTGACTCTCATCAAGATAACCATCCATTGCTAATGAATCTCCCATTTCTCAGGCCCAAATACGCCCTGCAGCAGATCAAAAAGAAGATTTCTTCGCAAAATCCGCACTCCGCACTTTACGCATTGTTGGTGCTCGAGAGCGTTGTCAAAAACTGTGGATCGCCAGTGTATGATGAGCTAGCGACGCGTGAAAACTGCGAAATATTCACTCAATTAATCGAGACCACTATCCACGAAAATGTCAGAAACAAAATGTTGGAGCTGATCCAGGCCTGGGCTCATGCGTTTCGTTCCCTGGACAAGTATCAGGCCATCAAAGACACGATGACCATTCTGAAGACGAAGGGGTTTTCGTTCCCGGAACTCAAGGAAGCTGATGCGATGTTCACCGCCGATACCGCACCAGTTTGGCATGATGGTGATTGTTGTCATCGTTGCCGCACTCAATTTTCGTTCACGCAACGCAAGCACCATTGTCGCAATTGCGGCCAAGTATTTTGCTGGCAATGTTCATCAAAGACCTGTACATTGCCCAAGTTTGGCATTGAGAAAGAGGTGCGTGTCTGTGACACCTGTCTCGCTCAAGTGAATAAGCCCAGTGCCAGCTTGAAGGCATCTGAGACCGATCTGCCGGCAGAATATCTGAACAGCCCGTTGTCGCAGCAGCCACAAACGCCGGCTCGGAAAAGCGAAAGGGAACTGGAAGAGGAGGAAGAATTGCAATTGGCATTGGCTTTGAGTCAATCCGAAGCCGAGCAACAACTCAAGCAACGAAATCGATCGGTGAGTTGAATGTCAGTCAATGGTCTACATTTCCGGATTGAATCGTTAATTCTTTTTCAGGCGACTACATACCGTTCCCCGGTGCATCGTGCAAAGAGTCCCGATTCAGTTGCATCCATCCCCGTCTCAGTGGCTCCGAGCAGCATTGACCAGACGCCAGACCCCGAGCTGGCCAAATACCTGAATCGCGACTATTGGGAGCAACGTGGAACCGACCCAATGGCGACCATCAAAAATGTCGAGTTGGTCGCTAATCCATCAGCTCCGAGTCCAATGGCAACCCCACAACTGACGACAGGCTTTTCAAACATGAAGGTAGTCTCACACCGATTGGCATAGTACAGATTCTCTAAATCTTCTTTTACGTTCCTCAGATCGCAACCGAAGACATCGAAATCGATAGTTTCGTTGCCAACATGAAAACTCAAGTGGAGATTTTCGCAAATCGCATGAAATCAAATTCGAGCCGTGGTCGATCAATTTCAAATGATAATTCCGTTCAAACATTATTCATGAACTTGACTGCATTCCATTCTCGCCTGCTGGGATTCATCAAAAACTCCGACGACAAGCGCATGTGGTATGAGCAATTGCAGGACAAATTGAATCAAATCAAGGATTCACGAGCTGCTCTCGATGTGCTCCGGCAAGAGCATCAAGACAATCTCCTTCGAATGGCGGAGGAGCAAGAGCGTCAGCGCCAACTGCAAATGGCCTACAAACTCGAATTGATGCGCAAGAAGAAGCAAGAGTATTTGCAATACCAACGACAACTTGCTCTGCAGCGCATCCAAGAGCAAGAGCGCGAGATGCAGATGCACCAGGAACAACAGAAAGTTATGTACAATATGAGTGCACAGCAATTCGGGCCGATGGGGTCGGTTATGCCCTCAAATATGATGAATTCATCAACGAGTGGCTTCTCGATGAGCCCACCGAATCAACAGCCGATCTACGGTAGCGTACTTGGAGGACAACAACCTGGAGGATTCTCACAGCAGCAACAGCATGCACCACAAACGCAAGCAGGAATCCCCTTCCCTGGGATGCTCTACAGTCCAAGTGGCTTGCCGCAAACTGGTCGGTCAGCTTCACAGCAACAGGGGTATTTTTATGGTCCAGTTCAGGGACTGGAAGCTTTCAATCCTCACCAGCAACAATTCAATGCTGAGCACGTCTCGAATCAAGCACCTCAGCAAGGTCAAAAGCACGCAGCTGCTCACAACTCAAATGTCAGCGACACTCAACCTGGAACACAAATCCCCACTCAACATTCACAGCAGCCGCCAACCGGAGGGCAGTCCACTGGACAGGTCGTGACACCACAATCTCAGCAAATTGCCTCAACGCCAGCGCCGACCATTGCTCCAGCTGAACCTCCAATCGCAAGCACGATTACAGCACCAACTGTACCCGAAGCAGAGCTTATCAGCTTCGATTGACGGCGTCCATCTGAACTGTTTGCTTTTGGCTCATAAATTGAGAAAATGTATCGATGCTTATTTTCTTTATTATTTTATTACTTTCCAATAAATGGACTTGAAATCATTTGGTCACTTTATTCAAATCCTCAAACTTCTTGCAGTCGCAAATGATAGCCGGCATGGTATTGATGTGATTCGAGACTATGCTGATGATTCAGGCTTCTGAGTGACTTTCATCGCGAGATTTCAGATAGATTCTGCAAGTTCTTTGCCTTGCGTATAAGTACGATCAATCAGATCTCATTTTTCGCCTTCTGTTCGAGTTGAGTTTGATCGATCCGAATGCTATACAAAAGAAAAGGCAAAACCATATTTCCATTGAAATGAGAAGATGAAAGAAAATTTCATTGAATTTCTTTTATTTGAGTAACATTCTGATGTGTTGACATTGCAAATGAAATTTAAACAGATCCATCAAGTCAAGTTACGTAAAGCACCGGGCTGGATTGAATGTGGCAAGTTCTCAGTTCGCTTCGGCTTTACCTTCGTGGAGGAAAACTATTTTTTATCAATTAATTTCGGCATAAAAATTTGTGAATGAGCACGGATTAAACACTTCTGTCTGTGAAAATAATCGGATATTTAATGAGGGTTAAAGCTAGGCATATTGAAGAACCTCGCATAGCCCCAGGGTCTGCGGAAATCAGGAAATTCGATTCTATAATGACCATAGGCGTCGTAGAACCCTATTTGATGCCCGTCGAAATGATTGAGGTATGGCTTGAAATATCGCTGGAGCTTATACTTTTGATTGTAGAAACTGATCAAGACTCCATTTGAAAAATATTGATGCTTGATTTGGCCAGGTCTCTGGGATAAGATGATTGTAAGATAATCCAGTTTGTCGGATAGAAAACTTGAATTATCTTACTGGAAACGCGTTGCGATCACCAATATTATCAACGTTATAACCAACGTAGTTTGAAGGGCCATGATACAATGGGTGGATGTAGCCGTTATACTCCACCACAGTTTCGGTGCTATTTCTTACTGACCCATACTCGCCAAATTCCACACTTTCTCGGCGGCGCACTATTTGGTCCGGTTCATGGTTCCACCCGTCGAATCCTGTTCTAAACATGGGATGGTTCCAAGGTGCTGCTGAAGTCTTTCAGAATTCTTGAATTTATGAGCCTTTTCAAGTTGAAAGAATATTTTCTCAAGAAAACCTACCATCGCAGCAATGTACAGCAGGAAAAAGCTTGAGGCAACGGTGAATGCGAAATGGTCCATGGTTGTTTGATATCTGGTACGCGGCTCGATTACGATGCCAATATTATCATATTAAGCATTACCGTTTTCAATCGAGTTTGAGATGAGAGGGAGGGAGATGAGAAGGAGATGATGAACACGGTGACGGAAACGCGTGTTTTGATGTCGGCGAATGACGTATTTGCTGAGCACTATCACTTTCTGTTTGAATTGCGTGATTCTTGCGAATGATGATTAGCTTGAAACAGATGCCTTTCTTGTGAATTTTGAAGGTTTGCGTTTTTTCAGCGTTTTCGTGAAAGCAGAATTCGGAGCGACTGTAGTCATTGGAAACAGATTCGATTAATCATTTTTATCTCCATATTCGTGGTTCTCACTTCGGGTGGTTCAACATGAAATTGAAATCGATTCTAATCGTGTTTTTTTCTCGTGAAAATGCGAGAAATGTTTTTATTAACTGAGAATCAGGTTCATGGATCATTCGGCATGTTGAAGAATTCAGAGTATCCCCAGGGTCTGTTGAAATCAGGATATTCGGTTCTAGCGCGGCCATAAGCGTCGTAAAACGATATCGTCTGCCTGTCGAAATGATTGAGGTATGGCTGGAATTCTTGATGGAACTGTTGGAAACGATCATAGTAAGTGATCAAGACCCCATTTGAGAAATATGGTTGCTTGATTTGCCCAAGTTCCTGGAAAAGGATGTTTGTAAGACGTTGGTTTTTGGATGCGGAATCAATTTCTGACTGCGAGCGCGTTGCTATCTGGTGAATCGCGATCGTTGTAATGAACGATGTGATCTGAACCATTATATGCTGGGCCATTGTTATAGGTTGGGCTTGGAGTATGATACGGTGGATTGTTCAATCGATCTGGATAACTGAAATGATCTGGAGCATATGAACGATCTTGACCAATGAATCGATCTTGGCCATTGAATCGATCTGGAGCCTCTTCGGTAGATTCATGGGTAGTCGTAGTTACGCGTTCATACGAGCCGAATCTCACTATCTTGTGTTCCATACGGCGCTCTGTTCGGTCCGCTTCTCCCCAAGCATCGTATCCTGTTCTATGCATGGGATCGCGGCAAGGTGCTGCTGAAGCCTTTTGAAATTGTCGGATCTCTAAGACTTTTTCGGTCGAATGAACATTTTTTTTTTCAAAAAAACCTACCATTTCAGCGATGCACAGCAGCAACAAACTGGATCCAACGGTAAGTGGGAAATTGCTTTCTGTTTGATTTGTTCTCTTCTGGCAAGTGATAATTAGGCACATGTTTTTCATCGATTTGCATTAATATAACATCTCTGTGTGCATGAGGAGTGAATGCCTCAATATTTATTCAAACAAACAAAATTACGAGAATTTAAAACCAACAACTCAATCAATGTGCGTCACGAATCAGTCAAATTTGATATTTGATTCATTCAACCAAAATATTGATGCGAACACAAGCGACTGAGAGGCGACGTTGATCGGTCACACGAAGCTGCACGACAGTAGCGAAGCCCGATGGAGCAATTGCTGGAATGGGGAACTGCAATCGGTAAGTGGCTCCTTGTGCAGGTCGCAATGGGCATCTAGCGTTGGTCAAGTTATTGCAGACATTTCCACGTTGTCCCAAAGTCCATGGAACCCAGTTGTAACCAGTCCAGGCGTGAACAGCGGCCACCAGTTGATTTGTGCCGGCCCCTGGAAGAGTTCGGAAATCCAATTCCATCAGCGATGGTTGTCCACGGAACACCGTACAGAATTGCTCATTGCAATGTTGTACTCGGATGCCCAATGGCGTTCCTTCACCTTCACCACCTGTGGAGCAAAGGTACGTCCAAATTATTTCCCTCGTGGGGCCACTGAGGAATGATGCTTACACAAACTGATGGGCGACTCTTGGCCGAATGCCACAGCTGGGAGCAAAGCGAGCACACACAAATAGATCAGCATTTTTCTCTGTTTCAATCGAGTATCGTCACAAATCGAACTGATTCTTTCAGTGCGTCTCTATTGACTTATATTCGATTCGACGGTCAGTCTGATTCATTTCGCAATAATTTCGATTTAATTCTTTCAGGCGATAAGTTTGCTATTTGATTGGGTTGAGATATCTCGAGTACCGTATGAGATTCATATCGCTTGTCGCAGCCAGGTGTTCGTTGAGAATCACTTCAAAGCTGACCAGATTAGTTTTGATTTGCGTGGCCTGAATCATGCCCGTTGGATCGTTTTTTTTTATTCCGAACAGTTCGATAGATGAATGACTTTTGGCTCAGGGCTAATGACTCTCATCCGAAAATTTGGTGAAAATATCGTGGAATTTATTTACAAATTGCTCCATTTATTCTCCAAGCATTTACATTCTACACGAAATACAAACGAATCATCCACACGTCAACACAAAGTAATTGAAAATTGTTTACTTTTCCCCGAAAAAAATAATAATCCTGCAGTTGCTCAATCAGTCGAAACAATGAGGGCTTACTTTTACGAATGGATTTCAAACAACTTGGCCACTTCGTTCAAATCATCGTACTTTTTGCCTTCGGAAATGACAGCTCGTGCGGTATTGATGCGATTGAAGACGTTCCATAAGACGATGCCGATGATGCGATCGTCACGCAAGTAGAAAACGACGCCTTTCCGGAAATTGCTGTGTGGATCGTCGGGAACTTGTGTAGTTGCCGGGGCTTGAGGTTCTTTTGCGGCCTCTCCTTCGCTACTTGTGCTGGTTGTCTCTGAAACCGGAGAGTCCTTTGCGAAAACACTAACTGTGGGCAGTGATGAGTCTATGATGCCAATGGCCTCGTAGCCAACTTTTGGGCCCAAATCTGACCAGAACATGCTCTGGTGTGCGTACGGTTTTTCTGAAAGGAGTTGAAATGAATTTGATGACCAAAGATTTGATTTGAATTTGTCTGAACTCACTCAGTCCGACCATATTCTCGCCGGCCAATCGTCCCGACACCACCGCATGATCATGATGCTCAACACGTCGTCGTCCCAATTTGGGATCGTAAAAACATGCAGCATCGCCGGCCTGTTGATAAGGAAAACAATAGTTGTGTGACTGTGACAATCTAAAGAGAAACGTTTGTTAACTCACCACATACAAATGGCGACGGGCCTCCAGTTCAGCGTTGACCAAGTACCCGCCGAATTTTTCATCAACTTCGAGACCAGAATCGTGAGCCAATTGAACATTTGGTCGAGAGCCAACCGCCACCACGACTTGATCGCAGAGCACCTCTTGCCCATCGGTCAACTTCAATTTCACTTGGTTGTTTGTCCAATCAACGGCTAGAACTTGATTGTTCGGAATGACATTGACACCCTCTTCTCGCACGCGCTCGGTTGTCCATTCGCTCAAATATTGTGGCAGCACTTTGCCCATGTTGCCTTTCTCATAGAAGATTTGATGAACTTTCAGATGCTTGCCTTGGCCGTATTTGGCCAAAGCGCAGGCCAGTTCGCTGCCCAGGAATCCACCGCCAATGATGGCCACTGACTTTGCCTTGTCAATTCTCTCACGTAATCGTCCATAGTCTTCGATTGTTTTGAAAACGGTAACTCGGTCTTGAACCTTGGCTGGAGCCGATCGGAATACATCCAAGGCCTTGGGCGATGACCCAGTGGCCAGAAGACACTCGCCGTATTTGATCTCAGTGCCATCGGTGAGGACGACTGTTCGATTGACCACATCGATTCGCTGCACTTTATATCCACGAACGATCGCCACTCCGCCATTCGGCTCCTCCAGCAATTTCGTCGGATTTATGTAAAAATCATTCGGTTCGTAGTACAAGCTGCGTTCGACCCCATTCCATTGCTTGAATTTCAATGTCTCGCCATTTGCGTTGGCATTCGTCTCGGCGCTAAGCCATAATTCCTTCGATAACGGCGGTCGCATGTACGGTGTTTCGTGCTCGCTCGCAATGACCAATACTTTTGCTTTTGGATCATGCGATTTGATCGCTCTGAAAGCTGCAAAGCTGGCTGTGCCGCCGCCAACCAACAAATACGGAACTTCCTTTGGAATTTCCGCTGAAGTCTCGGGAATTTTTTCTGTTTGAATATAAATAAAATACGTCAATGAGCTGAGTCAGAGGTAACGAGCATTTGTGCACTTACTCGGCGCTGATGCGACGGGAGCTTCAGGAGCTAAATTGGATTTGGCTTTTTTCTCTGAAGATCCGAAGAGATCATAGTTATATGCGATGGCAGAACCACCGCCAGCAGCAATCAACAAAGCGACCCACCAATAGTTGGATTGAGATGCTTGAGGGCCTGGCGGTGGTGGTGGCAGTGATGCATGTGGAGGCTCTTCCTGAGCAGCGGAGCTCACGGATTTTTGAGACGGTTTTACGTCAGTCGCTTTCAGAACTTTTTTATTCTTTGAGGATTTCACGCGTGGTTCCTGAGGAGTTGAAAGGATTTCGGTTAATTTCGTTCCATTGGCTTTGATCGAAGTGGAGGCTTAAGCAGCTTCCGAACCTTTGCTTGAGCCTCCAATCAGATTCCTCTTGAAAACAATTGCAAAAACTAAATACAGAAAATCAAATGTGTCTATTTGGAGTGTGTCGAGCTGAATATAAAAAAACCGAGAATGCATTCAAAAAGAAAAGAAAACCAGAAAAAATAAACTCCAATGAATTCATCAAAACGAAGCAAAATCAAAGAGCAACCAAAAGAAGATTGGAGAAACATCAAGAAATGTCTGATCGTAAACCTCTTTGGGAGCAAAATTGCTAGAAGTGGCCTTCGGCGGATCGACTTTGATCTGAATGGGAATGTTAGCTCGTTCGAGGTTCGCATTGAGCAGAGGCTGCTTAGTAGTTTTAGTCTTGTCATGGTTAAGGAACACATCCTGAGGATAAATGGTCATAGCCGGCACAACAGCCGGTGCAGTTCGCTTTTTCTTGCATTTCCTAATTACCGTTTCGTTCACTGTTGGCGCTTTTTTGGATCCATTCGACGACCATCTGCATTGTCCCAGAGCTGAAACGGCACATTGAATCGATTGATTTTTTCCCAAATCCCATTCCGTCCATAACCAAACTCTCTGTGCGCATACACATACCCGCTGGAATGTTGCGATGTAAATATTTTGAATACGATGCTATTCGCATTGGAGACAATGCAAACTGTAGAATACCCATTTTGCGTCAGTGGTTTTTTAAGCGATTTCGAACGATTCCAATTTGAACCAAAATATTTATTGAATTCCAATGAATGTGCTTGAATTTTGCAACTGAAATGCCGAAAAATCGTGTGGAGTTTTTATTTTAGTGTTCTCTCGTTTGACAGAATTATTTCGAAATGTCAAAGATTGATTTGAATGGAGTGCGATTCATGTCTGCGCGGTGATATTCAAATGGTTCATATAATCTGGAAAAAAGAATATTTATTCCATAAATTGGCTAGTGAGGCTTAGGCTTTGTTGCAGGTATCTTTGTCGACAATATCGGTTGCCCGCATCCTTTTATGGCCATCTCTGTAAGCACTACCGCCTCTCGACCCTTTTTTTATGACCAGCTTCCATTCTTTCCCTCCAATGAAATGGCCCGAACAATCCGGCTCACCATTGTGAGTTGAGCGGATTGAAACCAAAATGTTTTCAAATTCAAATATTCTTTAATTTATTTTCCATTATTTCAAAATTTTCCCAGAAAATAATAATAAATCACAATCCAACCACTCCGAATGCAATATCGAAGAAATGAACTGTCCCACATCGTGTGACAAACTGACATATCGACTTGTCAAACAAACATAAATCACCATATGTCACAGCACTAGCCACTTCAGAAAACATAAGCCAATGAATTGAATGTCGGCGAGAAATTAAAAGTCAATTAATTTATTCAATTAGTTTAAGAGCTGTGATCCACCAAAGGCATCCACCATGGATTTGCATTTGCCGGTCGACGCAAATAAGGTAATGACCACCGCCAAATTACTCCTCAAAGGGTTTCCTGTGCTTGGATGGCCTCGACCGACTGCAAAAAGTGACAACTCACACAAGAACCACTTCTCATCGATTTTCTTCTTGAATTCCCTTGCAGAGTCTCGCCGACATGACTCCAGAAGAGAAATTGAGGTAAGATCCCATGAAACCAATCCAATCCAAAAAAATGCAAATTTTGAAAATCCACGTCACGTCATCATCGATTTGCGCAGTCACTTGGACGCGCATGAGATTTGTTTACACAGCAAAATGCAATTTCTTGCCTAGATCGCAACACTGCAATTCATTTGATTTCACTGACTATTCATTTTTGAGACAATCAAATAAGCAAAGTTCACGCTTCTCATCAATTTCAGAGTTGAACATCAGAAGATGCATGAAAAGCATAAAGGCCATGAATCCATGCACGCTGAGATGGTCATCATTCTCCTCGTGACTTTGGTTGTCGCCCAGATAGTGCTGGTCGAATGGAAAAAACGACACTACAGGTCGTATTCGGTGAGTATGACCGGATCCGGTTCTCCTTGAGCAACATTGTTATCAAAAGTCTTCTGTTTCAGTTCTTCACTTTAATGGGCCTGTGGATTATCCCGGCATTGTTTTCATTGAAGAATTTCTGGTGGCGATTCGTCGTTAGTTGGATCGTTTTTTCTTGCGTGACGGGATTGGTGATGCGGAAAGCTGTTCAGAAGCCGATCTCCGGAACAACACCGAGGTTCGTTTCAATGCATTTCAATTGACATCCTCGATCTCATCAAGGCTCGTTTCATTCCCAGATTGATCTATAAATGGTTTTATCTCATCTACAAACTGAGCTACGGGCTAGGCATAATCGGCTATGTGATAATGATGGGTGCTTTCGTTGGCTTCAATTTGATTTTCAATCAGCCGCCCCATGTGTGGATGGACGTTGGTGTGTTGTTCGTCTATTACGGACTGTATTTTGGTGTCCTGGGAAGGGACATTTCGGAAATATGCACCGACAAAATGGCAGCTAACATTGGTGTAAGCATTGCAATGAAGCACTTTTGGGGCTTTTGTGTATCATTCATTTCTTCTGCAGTATTACACGCCGATAGGAATACCGAATCGAACGTTGGAACAAAACGTGTGTGCCGTCTGCGGCAATGAGTTGCTGGTGACTGACAAGGAAGAGGGTGTCATTGAAAATACCTACAAATTGTCGTGCCATCATGTTTTTCATGAATTTTGTATTCGCGGATGGTGTATCATTGGGAAGAAGCAGACGTGTCCTTACTGCAAGGAAAAAGTCGATTTGAAGCGTCTCTTCAGCAATCCGTAAGTGAATCGTTTTCACGTTGGCGCCAACAGTTTATTCATTTTGGTTTTAAATTGCAGGTGGGAACGTCCGCACGTACTTTACGGTCAACTGCTCGACTGGATTCGCTGGCTTGTCGCATGGCAACCACTCATATTGCTGCTAGTGCAGGGCATTAATTGGATTTTAGGCTTAGAGTAGGTTAACGACATTTCCTTCCCTCGCAGCTACGAAAAACCAATGCGAAACGATTTACCACTTCTAAGTGTGAAATAACGATTATCCAGTCCTTTTGTACCCTTAAAATCACCGAAATTCAGATTATGTCCAGCCAGGCATATAATCATAAACGAAAACTTAGTCAAATCGAGTTTATCTGTGAGTTAATTGTGTGATTGTGAGTGGCTGAGTGCGCATCGGCACATCGACCCATCAACATTTTATGAATGTACCTTATTTTGTATAAAACCGTGACGAATCCAACGCAAATCACTTGGAAATGATAACGATACCAAATCAAGAGATTTTTAAAATAAAACTAAAATGATTCCATTCATTCCATGGCAAATGAATAACAAACATTTCAATTTCTTTTCCATTTCAGAAATATCCTCGAAGGGTTGATTTAGCTTTTCGGATTGCTCCCATCGTCGCTTCCAATTTTGTTTTGATTTTGATTCTGATTTTATTTTGAAAACAATATAATTTTGAATAGTTGTTGAAGATCATTCAGAGTTTTAGTTTCAGCTTTATCGAGTTTTACTTTTATTTTCAATTGATTTTTTTTTCTTGTACAAAACAATTGGATGCCTTAAGTCTAAAATTCGAGCACATTCACCCTTTCGATGGATTGGCGATTGAATTGTAAAAGTTCGATTTTGGTGGAGTTCCCATTGTAGAAGTCCAGCAAGCTCCTTGCTTTCCAATAGTCTCCTCTCCCCTCTTGGGTTACGTTCAACTACTGAACAGAATAATGTCCTTGTCCAAATTAGAGAGTACATCTGGAAAACTAAACCTAATACCCAGCCGTCAAAACCTGTGCCCTTTCACAATTCATCTCTTGGTAACGCGTTTGAATCTCTCTGGCAATGACAGTCCTCTGTCGTCTCGACCGGAACTCGTTCCATGTCTGGTAGAATCTTGATGTCGCTCACAATGCGCTTGCTCCATTCCTGCAATAGATTCTTCGTCGATAAATCCAACAATAATCGATCGGAGTCACACTCACCTGCAACAACTGCACGTGATAGCAAAATACATGAACCGGCATTAAATTTTGATTAACGAAATTCTGTGCATTTTTCGAGATTCTTTGGACTTTAGCGTCATTGCGCTGAGCCCATTTGAGTTGATCGACCAAATCGGAGAGGTCCCGTTTGAATGGAATATAATGCTCATTGGGACGTAGCTCTTTGTAAAAATGCTCGTAGTATGGTGAATCCTGCTTAAAAACCACGGAATTGCCGCCCAGAAGATATGGGAATCGATAGGCTGCCGTGGTGCCATCAATGTTCAATTGGTATTTATGCTGAAAGGAGAGGAATCCTAATTGAAATCGGCGGACCAATTGCGTTGAGAACTAAACTCACCTCAAAGAAACTAAAAAAAGACACATGCGGCACTTTGGGACCGTATTTGTGTTCCTCATCGCGAAAAAAGAAGAAATTTGTAATTGAAACGTTAAAAAGGTCGGGATGAATGCGAGATAAGTCGACCAAATGCAAGCGTTCCCGCCGTGAATCTCGTCCACGCCAAAAAGCTCGCGTTGTTTTCTCAGGCCAAACCTTTCCGGCACCTTGCACCGAAAGCATGTCCAAAGTGACGCGACTCATCGCTTCCAGAGTGGACTCTGTCAGATCATAGGTGGGGAAAACGATGTCAAATGTGTCATCGCTGCCACACCACGAGAAGATCGGGTACGGTCCGTGAGTCCGGGTTAAACCGCCTTTCTTCACCAACGGCCAATCACCCAAGTTCATGAAGAATTCTGTGTCGGGCAGTGCCACCTTCTTCACCAACGATACCAGGATGGCGTCCATGAACATCTTGAAACCGGTGTATTGACCGTAGCATTTGCGGTAGATGTTGTTCGCCTTGATTACATAATTACACAGCGATATGCTTCCCGGCGCATTGTATTTTGCCAGGATCTTCGTGCGCATCGTGGTGAAATTTATGTTTTGAAATGGTTTTAAATCGCTAAAGATTTGTGGCTGATTTTTTGAGCATCTGTTGTCGTTCATCCATGCGTCGATGGCCGGCTCTGGGCAATTGCATTGGTCCGAATGGACTGGGCCTGGAATGACGTACGGTGAGTTTGCCACATGCTCGCCTTTGTATTTCACATGAATTTGGACATCCTGGCAGGTCGTTTTTGGCTTGTACCGCACAATGTACGACCCATCGAGGCGATCTATCTGCTCCACGCGACATCGACAGGGATTTCCTTGGGCTTTTTCAGAAATCGATACCTCCATTTTCTGCGGCAGCGATTCATTGAATCTGAAAGAAGGCTTCTGTGATTCACAATCGATCGATGAACGTTTCAAGACTTACGTTTTACCCTTGCTGTCGATGGCTTCAATGAAGAAATATCTCACGGGCAGGACGACCTTGTCTGGTCGCAGGCCGGGACCCCAAATACGAGTTCGACGCACATCCACAGACCTTATCGTTTTGGGAGGGTCGACGGCAGAATTCACTCCGTGGAAATGCTGCAACGCGATAATCAAAACGGATATTTGGAGCCACCACAATCGGTAGAAGCCCATCGTTTTCTCCATGAAATTCCTCCGGAAATTAAGTACGCTCGGCGTTCATACCACAACGCTCAGTTAGTGTATTAGTTTAGTTAGTGAGGTGTTAGTTTCCCGGTTTTATTTGAAAATTTAAATCATTTCGTAGCGTCCATGTTTTCAAGCGACTGCCTTTTACTTTTATTGACGTTTCAAATTTGAACAGCTGTCATGGTCGTTATTAATTTGAGGTTAGGTTTGTTCTCCAATTTAAGTCTTTAAATGAGAGGACGAACAAGTATATGAACTGCCCCAACCTCATTCTTCCTTGTGAACCAAATGGATGCAGAGAATTGAAGCAATCAAGGAAGCGGTGGAATTAGCCATTCCTATTCAATAACAACAGTGACCGATAGGGTTGTACAAATGTCAAAGTATCGACTATTTTCACGTCAAAACTCATCTGACAGTTCAAAAACATTGAAAAAAAAACTTTTCACAAAGTCTATCAATTGTATCTGGATTAAAAGATTATCGCGAAAATGGCATTGCATTCGGCTGTAAAAGGGAAATTGATTTCAATTATTGGTGATGAAGACACCTGCGTTGGATTTCTCTTGGGCGGGATTGGCGAAATCAACAAGAATCGCCACCCAAACTTCATGGTTGTTGACAAAAGTGAGTAAAGATTACTTTTCGCCTTTGGGGTTGTTGCTGATTGACCTTCAACTTATCCCTTGCAGACACTCCAGTCAGTGAAATTGAGGATTGCTTCAAGCGTTTCATCAAGCGTGACGATGTCGACATCATTTTAATCAATCAAAGCTATGCTGAGCTGATCCGTCATGTTATCGATGCACACACTGCCCCATTGCCAGCTGTCTTGGAGATTCCATCAAAAGGTAACTCATAGATGCTTCACGTTGAATTGGTGATTCATTGGTTTTCATTCACTTTCAGATCATCCATACGATGCCAGCAAGGATTCGATTTTGCGACGCGCCAAGGTCAGTAAGAGCAGCTCTATTGAGCGCGTGAGGTCACTGACACTGAGTTTCGTTTGATTTGCAGGGAATGTTCAATCCGGAAGATGTTACTGGCTCCAGCCGAGGCTAAGCGCTCACCATCGGAAGTCATCTCAGTGCTTCCTTCAGTATTCTTTCAATTTGTCGGCTATGTTATGAATCCTCTTCGAGAAATGGCTTGTAAATAAAGTGCTCCTTGTGTGACATCAAAACAATTTCAGTTTTTTTATTTTATTATAAATTTATTAAAGGAATGCGTTTGAAGCTATACGCTGCTGCTTCATTACATTATTTCGGAGAAGGTGCGCACTACGCTTAGTACATTTTATGCTCCAAAAAGGCTCCTGTCAGGCAGGAAATTCCTTCATCGAAGGAAAATAACCACTTAAAACTAAGGCCGTCATATGCTGAAGGCGATTTGACTCAAACTGAATGCCATCGTGGCCATTCACTGGAGCAAAACAAAATAATTGATAAAATTTGAGAAGAAATCGAAAAATTAGATTTCAAAAAATAAAAAATTGATCAAAAATGATTGAAATTAAAAATAAAAGAAAATTGAAAAATGCAATTAGAGGAAGTACAACTGCTTCTCCAACATGCCGGAGGGGCTTGCATGCAGTGACTGTCCCACCAAAAAAGCCAGTTTGTGAGCGAACTGGCACACATGTGGAACACGCACGGTTCCGCACCAATTATACTGGAAAGAGGAAATTGAAAATAACATGAGTACAATTCCGAGGTGCAAATCAAACGAAATATCAAACTTACGTAGAGATGGCACATCTTAAAGGTGAGTTGTTGGATGTTTTCGGGAGGGAGCCCCGTGTCATTGCGCAAAACAGTGAAGCTGGTGGGTGAAGCAGTTCCTTGGGTGACACTCTGTGGCACGATGAAGAAATCGTATCTGAAATGAAAGAAATCGTGTTGAAGAGAGAGAGCGCTTAAAGAGGGCATTGAATTTGGAGCTTACCTTTCGGGCAGCGTGATGACATCGTCAACAACAGTTCCCGGCGCCGGGTTGTTTTCGCCAAGGAAGAGGCGCGTATTGATGCGCTTAGCCACGACGATGAACAACAATGGCACTTTACCTCCTTGGTAAAAGTGCTGCAGTTTGCTGACGAGATTTGCAACCTCGTGCTCATACACATAAGACATTTGTCCCTCGCCAACGCCATCTCGATAGAACACGATCTTGCTGGGCACCGCATTATTGTTTTCCGACGCGTATTGGCGCACAGCCGCGACGACATGAACAGCCAATTGGTTGCTCAACTCCTCGCCACTTCGATGAGCAGTCACCGCACTGAAATACGTGGAACTTGGTCTTCCGGTTTTCGTGTCCATGTTCATTGAGGCAACCAATGCGCCGTACGATTTGCTCTTATCGCGATTGTCGTGGCAAACGTCGAATCCGATGGTCATCAAACCACTCAGCGGAATATTCACCATCCATGGCAAACCACCCAGTTTGGTATTCATTTGAATCAAAACTTTTGTTGCCACCGTTAGGTTTGGCTTCTGAATTGTCTGGGCCGCCATGACTTGAGATGGAACGGCACGATCGATACAGAGCTTCCTCTTGATGGTATTGTATCGATCCGCTGATTTTGCTGGAATTATTACCAGAATGATTTGCGGATTTTCGCAACACACCTTTTCCAAATCGGCGCTATAAGTTGCATTCCGATCGTCATTCATGATATGCACTCTGGGTTCTCCGAGGTACATCCCCAGACCCTTCGCTACAAGTTTGAGGTTTTTAATGATTGCATCGGCCTCGCTGCGGTTTCGATTC
>JANSTV010075038.1:0-10285 GCA_027564135.1 Lestremia cinerea | reverse complement strand
GACAATTCGGATGTGTTTTACACCGAATGCGAATGGCTAAAATGCCCGTCTGAATTGAGGCGGCATGTTCTGATGATCATGCGAGCATCCCAAAAGCCATTCTATTTCAGTGGCTTTGGGCTGAGGGTGATGACCTGTTCGATGGAGAATTTCACCACGGTAAGCTGTCCGGATGCTTGAACACACTCGTTCAGCTAGTGCCTAACGTTTGATCCTTGATTTGCAGATGGTTAATGCGGCCGCAACCTTCTTGGCCGTTCTTCGATCTACAGTCGAGTAAGACAAAGGTGGCGCTAGAACGCTGCTGTGAAGCCTGGAAGAGTTGTGATGCCTCTCACTTTGAAACGCACCATTGAAATGACCACTTCGTTCAGACCGACTTCGTCTTTGGAGCTTTTTGAAGTCGAGATTGCACGCACTTGGTAGGCGACATCCAAACACTCGATCGAGAGGATGTTATACCACGAGCGCCCAATGAACATTCACTCAAGTGAATGATTTATTTAGTTTTTACTCCGACTGAGATCAACAGCTTGAGAGGCCATCCATCCAATAAAACTCATTTGATCTCCATTTCGAATCATTAAAATTTAATAATTGTTCAATAACATCATTTCAACGTTCATTCTTAAAATCTAAATAGATTTGATATCTTATTTACATAAAAGATAAGTTGATTTGTCGGTAGTGGATGTTTCGAATGAAGACATCTTTCAGAGGTTTCTCTCTCTTTCTCTCAAAAAACCATCCTCAAAGCAAAACGTCCATAATCATCAAGCTGTATGCTCCTCCATGACTTATGACTAGAAATAGAAGTGTTCAAGCGATACGGATTCGAATGAAATTTGAATTGCCGATGAGTCGTGACTCAAAAATCAAAACTAAAGTGAAAACAACCTTGCTGATCGTCAACTTGATCGGATGATCGCGAATGAGTGTATATTGCAAGATTCGGATATTCACAGTCCGAATTTCGGGCTTTCGATCAGAATTGAGTGAAAAGAAAGCAGTGTGGTTCTGCAATAATTTGCCCGAAAAAAACTACTATAAAATTAAAGCAATTACAAAATACTCTGTACAAAATCAATGTTCATGTTGAAACGCTTAGAATTAGTTTTGATTATCGATTGGAGCGATTGATGTGTGCAGTTTCGATTTGAGTCGAGTTTTGTCGAAGCCATTCGATTAGAGTTTGGACAGAAACGTTCTTGATTACACCTTGATGATTGCGAAAGCAGTCCGAAGTCTTTTCAGAAAGGTTTATCTTAGATGTCTAAGATACGTTGGCTCCGTGGGTGACACTGTGGATCCCGTTGTTCTGGCGACTAAGCTCCCCTTTTACTTAAAACTAAATCCATTTCCTTCTCGGAATTGGTCGTTATCGAAGTGACACACAGATGGCTTAACAACCCATAGTCGATTGAATTCGGAGAGTGTTCCGAAGAAAACGATCAAAGTGGAAGCACTTCCATAATTCTCGGCCGAATATCAATTTGAAAACCCTACTAATGTCTACCAATTTACACTTAAACAATAACAGTTCACTTTCAAGCGATTTGAAAAGGATGATGAACCGAGGTTGAGGATATGAGGAAATTAGAAAAAAATTATCGACACTGAACTGAGCTGATCTAAAATTTGCGTATTCTGAGTGAATCCCTAAACCCATTCGGGTGTGTGTTATGTCTTCTTCGGATTAAGTAATGGCGTTTTTTCAGCAGCTGCCGATGTAGCAGAGGACGATGGTCCATGACTGGATGATGCTGAGGATGTAGGAACCTGTGAAGGTTGTTGATGAGGCCGCTGCCACAGATGACGTTGACTCTCCTGCATGCGAGTGCCTCTTCGGCGGGTTTGTCGATGGCACAACTCGTGAAGGTACAAAGTGCTCAAGCACATATCTGCCGTAGTTAGTTCAATGGGCAACGGTTCATAGCCGGTGGTGGGGTTGCACAAACTGCGAAGGAGACCTTGATCATGCGACGCATCCATCGGTCCTTCGCGTCGACTCATGTGTCCGGTGATGCTCGAGCACATTGTGTTGTATGAGGTTTCATTGGCTCTTGACTGATCACCGCGAGCAGGCGACCTTGCCTCGTCGCCGTCACTTTCCTGGATGTTGTGCAAGGTGCTGCGATAAGGCGTTGAACCACCTTCGGATAGATGCTGCTGAAGCATGCGATGGAAGTCATCCGTGCCAGAAGTGCGGAAACCACCTTGAGCCATGGGTGACAATTGCGATAGCTGCATACTCAATCCAACGTTTCTCGGTTGAATGATCGATTCGACGATTGATGAGTATTCCGCACCCAAACTGCCGACCGAAAACAAACTCTGTGCCATGGCTGTGTTCATGCCGCCGGGTTGACGGGTTCGATCGAGGTCCTGTTGAGCGTGCTTCTTAAGGCCATTCACGAAGGTCTGTGCATCATTTGGCATTTTCCATTCGGGATTCGTTAGTGTGAAGTGGACCAATGACAATTCGGTTTTGCCGTGCTCGCCCTGCGTGTATTGGTTGGTCTCGCACACTGTCGTCGTGTTGACCTCGGTCAAATCCCCAATCGTGCTGTGGGTCGGTTGCCAATCAGGATTGCCATGCTTCCGAACATCCATTTGGGCGAATGAGCACACGTCACCCACTCCGACCACGGACACCGTGAAATTCCGAAAGAAATCCACGAAATCAATCGCACGTGGCCGAATGTAGAAGATCAAAATGAATGGCGTCGTTATGGGGCTCAGCAGCTCGGACAGCAAGTAGAATGCGCGCAATTGGAAGAACTGTCCGAAGTGCTCCCGGACGTGGCTCGTATGGGCGTTGCCTTTCCATGAGATGGGCAGGTAGTGAGTGTGAGCCAACACGGCGGTCATCAATTGTTCCGGACAGAAGATCAAATTCTCATCCGGGATCAACACTCGTGAAATGATGGCACCGATGGCCAACACTGACGCCGCTTGTAGCACATGCTCGACGTGGGCAATATCTTCATCCACAAACACAAAGAGAAGGAGGATCACAGTCGACACACCGCCAAAGATGAACGACAATTTTCTGTGAAAGGAAAGAGAAATGCATAACAGATTCCTTCCGACTGCCACTCTGTGAAGCATACCTAGCTATGACGGCACCCATCGGCGATGAAAATGACTCCATGTATTTGACAGCCGGACGATAAGCCCGATTCAACCGAGCCTGCAGTTCGTGGTCCAGCTCGTTGAAATGACGCATATACAACATGCCGTATTGTGACCAGCAGCGAATACCCAAAACACCCGGATCACGTTTGATCAACTGAAAGCAACGGAAATCGTCAAAACAAACTCCGAAGGAGTCGGTCATCAATGGCACTCACATCACCATAACTGAAGAGGCAGAAAATGAGAGCAAAGAGGAACATCACCGGCGACAGAATCAAGTTTATCAAACCCGCGTACAAGATGTACTTTGAGAGCTTCTGCGAGAGTTCCACACGATTTGCTGAACGTTTGTATTCCTCTTTCAGATGCCAATTATTCTCGAACGGACACCAAGGTCCACCTGAACAGAAAATCTGGGGTTAATTCGTGAAACAGATCGATTAGCCAGAGTTTACTCACGAAATAAAATCAATTCCAAATTGAATCGAAGACTTTTGCTGAAGAAATTCGTATCGCCGATGACCGGCAGCGCCACCGTCGACTGAATCAGATTCTTATTCATCATCGCAACCATGTAGTTCTTGAAGCGCAATATCCGATGGTAGATGTCCAACTCAGTGAGATGCTCCTTGTGAATGCACATCTGCTGTTCGGCTTGCACCTCGCGAATGCGTTTCTGCACTTCATGCCAAGTGAAATTGTCAAGCTCAGTCTGTTGATGGAATGCAAATGATGAACATATTTCAACACAAAAAGCACGTCAACACTTACGTCATCGATTTTCAGAGCTGAATTGAAGAATTTCTTGATGTCGTAGTACTGAATGGCATGATAGAAGAATCTCACGATGCGGAACATCCAGAATAGCACCGACAGGAAGATGACAAACCATGTAAAGCCGTGAATTTTGGTGACGCAGGTATCAAAGGGAAGAATTAGATCATCGATGGTGGTTCGATGGGTTCCGTTCAAAATATTTCTGGAAGAAAATCATCAATCAGTCGGAGTCGATGAAGAGACTAAAACAAACTCACCCGTCAAGCACCGCGTAATCGACGCAGTAGATGAGACCCGTCACGAACCAGACGACGAAAGCGTAGGTGGCCAAGTCCAGCAGATGACCGAGCATCATGATGTTGAAGCCGTGCTTCTGGTGGTATGTGTACATTCGCGTGAAAAACGAATCCAAGTCCTCAATGTGGTTCCATCGCGCTGAAATGAAGTAGCACGCAATAAGCGGAATGCTCGGGACCATAACTGAACAGGAGGCCTACCTTTGCTGGTGTCGGGTACCACATGGATGATGATGCCATTATCACGATGGGCATCCTCATTCTCAGTGTCGGTGGTCATGTCATCCACAATCGTCGCATGATTTGGTTTTTCGATGAATGGATTTCCTTCATTGGACAACGCTTGATAGTTGACATCATGCTTCGCCATGCTCTTCGCACGCACGCACACCGTTTCGTTCAAAATCCAAATGAAATTCCTCGTTTGCTTCCTCAATAAGTTAAACGGAGGTTAAGCTCGTCGTCGTCGTCGTGCACGCCTCGCAAACGATATTCGCACATTCACCTTGAGAACGAAACGAAAATTGCCGTAGTCGAATCCACAAACAATAACATCAGCTACGAGAAACCGTCGCTGCGACACTTACACTTTGCAAACAACAACATTCAAACAAGACCAGAGCTATCAAATCACAACGATGACGACGAAGATAACAGCAACTCGTTCAACAGCTGACGGCGCACACAATGACAATCCAAACGATGCTATTTTCGGGCGCTTGGTCGAAGTGAGACAGCTGATTTCGTTGAAAAACAAAGGATTTTCGTCGAATTGCAAATGCGTTGAGGCAATGATTGTGCGACAAACGAAATTTGATGGCTTTTGTTGTGGGTTCTCTGTGAGTGTCCGCACGTTTGTGTGAGTGTGGGACTCTCGTTCAACGAGATAGTCGAAATGTTTTTCTTTTTCGTCAAAAGAAAGAACGAAAATTGTGCGCAATATTTTTGTGTTGGAATTTGATATTTGGGGTTTTTGGTTCGCGCCCTCGTTGCGATCTCTCGCCAACTGTAGATTTTGCAATTCGATTCGATCGAAATTATTTCGCTTTTGTTTGCGTTGTTCAATCACTTTTTATTATTTTTGTGAATGAAATACTCACAAATCGACACCATTTTTCGTGAAGGTTTTGCTTCAAACTGAATTTGTCGCGTGAAGTTGGTTCGGTGGCAGCTGATTCTGTTTTGGATTTTCATTGTGTGATTCGCTAAGGGGCGGTTCACATTAAGAGCGTTTCCAATTGACGTTTCTCTGAGGGGGGAAAGGAGAATCCCCTAGAAGAGGAGCAGCGGGGAGCTTCTGTTTGGAGCTGAAGTTTCCCTCAAGTCGAATCTGAAGTAGAACAAATCAATCCGTCAACTGCGCAACGCAATGACCTCCACCAGAACCAGCCTTCATATCGAAATGCTCTCGTTTGTTTTGAAAATCTTTGTTTGACGTTTGTCCGGTGGTGCACGTGTGCTTCGCCTGTTTTCTTTATTTGTGAATGAATTGCGTAGAAGTCTATCGACAAGCGGATGATATTGCATCAGGTCGAGTTGGATTTGTTTTGACGCCAAAGTAACTACGTCGTGGCCGAGCGAATCGCGAAATGCTCGTGAGCAAGTTACGAAATATCGCGTCGTGTTCGGCGGTCAAATATATGCGACGGAATTATGTGAGCTCCTCGACGACCGAGATCCAAGCAAAGCCAAGTTTCAAGTGAGATTTGAAAGAAATCGTTCGGACAAAGATTTTCAATGAAATTTTCTTTCAAAAAACAGGCGACCTCTAATTTTAGGGATAGAAACGTCCTGTGATGACACCGGTTGCGCATTGATTGACGGCAATCGGGTTGTTCACGGCGATACAGTACATTCTCAGCTTGGGATCCATTTGAGGTGAACTCTTAGCGAGGAGTTCAATCCAAAGGTTTTGATGATCGATGATTTCAGGTACGGCGGCATCATCCCCACTCTCGCAGCCGACTTCCATCGAGCGAACATCGAGCAAGTGGTTGCCGACACCTTCGCCAAGGCAAACTTGCGAATCGAAGACATCGATGCCATCGCAGTCACCTCCCGTCCAGGACTGATTCAAAGTCTCCTATCCGGTCTCCGCTACGCTAAACATCTTTCACGGAAACACGCCAAGCCAATCATCCCGATTCATCACATGCAAGGCCATGCTCTGACAGCCCGATTGGAACACGATATAGAATTTCCTTTTCTATGTCTCTTGGCCAGTGGCGGTCACTGTTTACTAACCTTCGTCGAAAGTGCCGAGAAATTCTACTTGCTTGGTGAATCCATCGATGACGCACCCGGTGAAGCTTTCGACAAAACCTCACGACAGCTCCTCCTGCGAAATCTTCCTCAATTCTCGAACTGCAGCGGAGGTGCGGCCATGGAGCTAGCGGCCCGGAATGCGAAAAACCCCGAACGTTTTGCGGTCTCTCTCCCACTGGCGCATTATCGAAACTGTCAATTCAGCTTTTCCGGTTTCAAAAACGAAGCTCGCAGGCACATCGACCGTGCGACGAGGGAGGAAAAACTCAAACCTGACGAAGTGATGCGCCACTACGAGGACTTGTGTGCCAGTCTCTTGCGAGGCATAACCCGACATATCTGCCATCGAACGCAACGGGCGATGGAGTTCTGCGAACGAAAGGGTTTCTTCCAGGCCGATCAGACGAGATCTTTGGTCTTCTCAGGTGGAGTGGCCGCCAATGACTTCATTTTCACTGCGCTGAAACAGCTAGGTGACCAATTCGACTACTCCACGTATCGTCCTTCGAAACGGTACTGCACGGACAACGGCGTGATGATCGCATGGAATGGCATCGAACGATGGCAAACCAACCGGGAGGCGTATGAGAATTTGAATATCGACGAAATTATTGCAGAAAACGCCATTCCGATCGGTGAGAATTTGATCAAGGAAGTCGAAAAGGCTCAGATCACCTTCAAAATCGCCAAACTGCCAATCCTCCAGGCGAGATAACTGTGATTGAACATCTTAGATTAGTTTTAATAAAACACCTTCAAATCAAACCGAGTTTCTCGCTTTTCTTCCACCACCACCTTTCGGCCAGTCGGTCCGTTCGACCAGTGCATCGACCCACCCAAGCCGTAACGGAGTCTCTTGCTGTTTACACACAATTTTTATTATCTCTACCTGTTCGCTTGTTCTGGCGTTTCGGTCTCAGTGTACGGTCGCCGCATATCAGTCACGTCACCCAAACACGAGCGCACCGCAACCCAACACAAGCACGCCAGCACACCGACGAGCCACAGCCAACAAACACAAACAGCAACAGGTCGGTTTATTGTTCCCATCCGATTCAACCATCGCCATCGTGATCGTGCGATGGTGTCGTCGTCACCGACTGAATAACAAAAACGTTTTTTGTTTAGTTGGCTCAGTTAATTCAACAGTTCAAGACGTGTCTTTGTTTTCGCTGGAGGTTTCACCAAAATCCAGTCGTTTTTTTTTGTTTTTTTTTTTGTTGTTTCTTCATTTTTTCTTCTGTGAGTGCAGTTTTTCCGCAAGGCACATCGTCAAAGCGGACATCGACGACGATTCTACAATCGAAACTTAAGGATTTTTCGCAGAAATTTCGTGGAAGAAAGACATTCATCGAAGACCGATTCGTTCAAAAACGCCGCAGTGCCGTCAAAAAAAGTGAATCAAAGACGAAAACAGTGAATTTCCGCAAACAAAGCGAGTTCAAGGTCGTGCTGGGTCCTGTGTCCGAAGCCACCAAGGGATTAACCAATGAACGCAAACGTAAGTATTGATACTCGTCCCGGATCATCGCGATCATTCCGCAATCGATCGCATTCATCTAAATGTCGTTGATCGATTCACCGCAAGCGGCCATTTTGGATTCTTTCGGATAAATTCTGCTAAAAGTGTGAAATAACAAGAATTAGTCGAGACGAAGTCATCATTCATCAATGAGATTTGAACGGTGTTCGATTGCGAGCTGAACGGCAGACATTCGATTCGTCAGCATTTTATGCAATTTCGACAGTTTTCTTTCGTTTTTTTTTTGTTGTTGTCCGTAAACGACCTCGACGAATTTTCTTCGCTGAAATTCTGCAATTTGTGCTAAAAAAATAACAACAACAACGAACCGAGTGTGAACGAGCGACAAGTGTGAGAAAAACAAAATTGTGTGTTGATATATTGCGGATCCATTGAAAGCAAGACGACGCGTTTTGGGTGAGAGAAGAAGCGAAGAATTCCGATCGAGTGACGACACCACAGAGAGACGAAGCATCAGCGACAAAACTCGGGGCGTCGATTGCACAGCGATTCGCGATAGACACCGTTGCGAGTGCATTGCAACGGTGAAGCTTTCGCTTGTGTGTGGAAACCACTGGCCGATGACTTGGCTGGTGCATCACGATCTAATGTGACGTTCCGACTAACGATCATCGTCGCAAGCCACGTCAGGAGTTGACAGTGGTCAAGGCACGGCTGAGAACTGTATTTCATAATTAATAATTTGCCTGACGACTTTGCTGCGCAACTTTAATTGGCGAATGCCATTTCATCGAAACGAATCATTAACGATCATTCCAACTGAATGGCGATTCGATAGCGAAATTATGCAATTGAATTGGTGGTGTTTCGGAATGAGATAAATTTCATTCGACGCTAAGCCCACTGCGCTCACCATTCATGCCAATCCGTGTAAACTCACTTGGTGTGGCAGCGACGATGGCAAAGACGGCCGCAACGGCAGCAATCGGCTGCAACACACAAATTAATTGTAAATTTATGCAAAAATTCTTAAACGCTTTCGTCACAACGAATCCACATCGGCCCAACCAACCAACCCCACCAGCATTCCAATCAAATCAATATTTCTGCTGTATGAAATTTTCAAGCCGCATAGCACTCTGTCGTGCATATAACGTACGCGTTTAGCCGCACCGCACGGCATCAGCAACACAACATCACACACAATGCAGAAAAATGTGAAAATAGGCACGGCCCAAATAGCATACACGTCTGTGCTGAATACGAAATTTCGATGAAATTATCGGTCGTTGACGAAAAATTTGCATTCGACTGAATGTGATTTGCAAGTGTCACTCAGCGATCGCGAGCAATCCCACGAATGCAATTGAACCGTTAGACGGTTTTTTTCATTTGGGACAAATTGCTCTGTCCCAAAATGACATTTGACGATGACACGAATGCCATTCCATAATTGGGACAAGATTGTTTCCCAATCACTCGAATGTGAGGGATCTTCGGTCGAGAAATGCCATCGGTCACTTTCTTCGACGTGACCTTTCTCACAGTCGATCGCATTAACCCAACGACATCGATCATTTCGTCCGCCTGCGCTGTCGCATGTACGCTTTTTCATCAGTTTTTTCTGCGCTGCTTGCGTCAGCTCCGTTCAACGTCAGTTTTTTTGCTCTCTTCGTTCCGATCGATCGGTGGGTCTGTCGATGCTTGTTGATTTCGCAATTGACGCAAAGAAAAAAAAAACGGAAAAAATTACTATTATTCCGAAACGGCCAATTGTATTGACATTAAAAACAAAAACATACGTTGTTTTGGCGCGGTGTGTTACGGCTGCGGCGGCGGCAGCGACGACTACGGTGGCGACAGCGGTGCTATGGGGCTTGATTCATGTTGAATCATATTTTCAAATGGAAACTGTTCAAATATTTGCTTTCGAATTCTTGTGTGCGATTCTAATGGCATTTCGAAAGTACAATGTTCAGTCTGGTGACGGTGACGCAGCTGTCCAGAGCTGGATTCGGAGTGTTTCGAAGGCTGTCGGTGGCTCTTCGACGGAAAAAATCCTCCAATTTCAGTTGAATGCCCCTCTATTTCACAATGCGCATTCATCAAAGCGACCAAACCAAATCCGGTGCCCCTCACACATTCGCGCACACACATCCAAATCCAGTTCATTGCTAAATCACTTATTAAATAATAACAATAACAATAACAATAATACATTTTTCGTTCACATGCGGTCGCATTGTTTTCGATTGCATACCATTATAACTGGATTGCTGGCATCCATCCATTCCGTCGGTTGGCTTATTCGCTTCGTTCATCGCTT